>SMGT01008602.1:195141-235131 GCA_004794575.1 Lanistes nyassanus
AGGGTCATGGGTGCCGACCCCACGCCCAGCACACATACTTCCTCTTACTACTGATACGGAGGGTCATGGGTGCCGATCCCACGCCCAGCACACACACGTCCTCTTAATACTGATACGGAGGGTCATGGGTGCTGACCCCATGCCCAGCACACATACTTCGTCCGCATGTGACACCCATTTTCCATGAGTGAGTTGTTGGTGCTGCATGCACAGAACACAGAAATGTTAAATCTATTTGGAAACGTGGTTCAATTTTGGGGTCCACTATGCAATCACCCCATGAACCACAGAGGTAATACCACTTACAACCATTATTTTTTATGCATCGTCTGCTTGTTATAGGATTACTTTTTATGTCGTAGCAAAAGATAAATACTGACATGACTTGTTGGGGGAGGGGGTGGGAGGGAGATTTCAACTTTTTTAGGAAGTATAGGAGAACAGAAATTATAGCATATTTTTTGCGGGAATGTGGTTTGGACTCATCTTAAAGTTTCATAGACAATTTCTGTGCTCTTGCATCTCAGTCAATAGGAAAATACTTTTTGTCTGTACAAAATGTATTTTGCTTTACACTTGTCAAACATCTTTGTTGAAGTAATATTGGAGTTAAAGCTAACGTACATTGCAATAGGTGTGTGTTGATGGCAGTGAAGTCCCTCTTCTAACTGGTTAAAATGATGTGCAAACAGGGAATGCCTTTTTTCAGAAAAGCACGGGAAAATTATTTTCAAAAGTAACTCCTTACTTTATCTGCAAAATTTTTGTTGTAGGGAATTTACAAGAGTTTGCCATCCAGAAATTATAAAAAATATTCTCTGTATCTGATCACAAGATCTTTTCTCAACAGCTTGCATTAGTACTACAAGAAGACTTTTTCTTCAGAGTATATTACTCAAGACAGTTTAAAAACATTTTCAAAAAGATTTTTTAAAAAAATGTATAAAGCCCTCTGTGTTCAGATCAAATCGCAAGCCCTATATGTTCAAATCATGTTGATGAATACCTGGCCAACACTTCATATTGGGTTTCAGGTTGCTGAGACAGATGGAGGAATCTCAGGAACAGATAATCCTATGTATGCAATGGAGTCGGTGAGAGACACTGGAACATCTGGTGTGGACAACTTGGATGAAGATGGAGTCGGGTGCTAGGGACAGTGGTTGTTGAATTTTATTTTCTGACACTTTTATTAAGCTGGTGGTCCAGGGCATCAGTGCTAGCTTTGCACCAGCCACTCCTAGTGAAACTGGCCATCAAAAACAAAACTGACAAACAGGTTCAGCCATTTTGGGTGAACTGGCTGACGTTGACTAGATAAATTGCTTATGCAGAGTGATGATGTACTTAAACTCTCCTATACTTCATGCCCTGCAGCCTAGTTTATGGTGTTTCTGCATTTTGCCTTGTTTTACGATGAACACAGGTTTGGAACTTTGTTCTGTACAGTTTGCAAAATGGTAACTTTTGTTTACATATGATGTACCTTTCGACATATAATATGATGTACCTTTCGACTCTAGCGCCACCAAGCAGAGCCAAGGGAGATAATTACAGCAATGTGTCAACACGTGTCATCTTGCTTCCGGAAATAGAAGTGACTTCATTTAAATTGGATGAAAATAAATGTCTTGTATTAATTTTTTTGCTTGTGTTTTGTGCTGGATGTGTTCCTGTCTCCCAAAACTTAAAAAAAATGTATTTTTCTTCTGAGCTGTATGTCAGCATGGTTGATAGAAATCAAAACTAACAAATTCAACAAACTGTACACGTGTAATGTGATCATAAAATACACACTTTTCTCTTATCAGAAAGACAACAGAGTTGATGTATGGTTTTTATGGAACTTAACCACCGACTGTGGAGACAACACATATCCTGAAAGCCTCTATGAGCTTGTTTGTATGTAGTCAACTGCTCCACTTCAAACTAAGGGTTGGTAAAGCTTAGTCTGTCATATTACAGGTTTAGCTCAGAGATAACCTCAAAAACCAGACATTAGCATCATTACAGCTTATTCTCATCTGCCACATCAACATCCCTCAGCTGATGTGTTTGTTGGAGGCTGGAGGGCAGGTCAGAGGAACCAGTAAAAATGCTCCCTGACATTCGTGGCTGGAGTGCTGCTGACAAAATCGTCTCGGTTTTGCTGAGGTCAGATATTTACCTGATGGTTTGCTGGCTGGTTGTTGGAGCTTTTTGTCTTCTGTGTACAATTACACACTATAATAACACCATAAAATGTTTTTAGTTGCTGCCTGTTTGTCCATGCCGACCATATGATCTCCTGACAACTGATTCACTTTATTCCAAAGGCTTGGAAAGGCTTCCATCTTGAGACACAAGGTTTCTGATCATTAAATCATATACAACACCTTCCACTTTCTGAACAGAGTATTTTAAGGAATCAAATCGTTTACGCAGTGCATCGTTTTTCAAGTTTAGCAGACGAAATCCTGAATCTAGTTCTGACAGAAACTTGGAAATCTTGACTGGTCGTGTCACATCCCCTGAGACCACTGCATTAACTGCAAAGCGGCTCTGAAAAATAACAGGATAATGTAAAGCTTTTTAGAAGGAATGTCAACATTTTTTGACTGGAAAAAGTCTGTTATTTCAAGATTTAAGATGGCTCATAGTAATGTGAGCACAGTGCTGACATATTTTAAAACCAAGGGTCAAAATGTCCCCCGATCTGAAATCCGAGTCATTTTGCAAAAAAAGCAGGGGTCAACCTGCAAATCTGTGTCATTCTTAAATGTTTGTGTGTAATTTACCCCAAATTGAATTATCAGGAACTCTGCAGTGTCCTCATGCATATAATAGTAAACTGCAGTTTTTTCTGAGGCTTAAATTTTGGCTGCACAGCCTCCTGATGTGCTGAAAATCTAGGCCACAAATGCACATTTGTATGTGAACTTGACAGAAAGGAGCATGCTTACCAGCTCAGATGCCATAGTCAAAAGTCCCATCAAGAAGTCGTCCAAGTCTAAATGAAAACCATCTTTTCTACTGATCTTCACTGAAACAGACCCGAGAAAAAATATCCTTTTACTTTCTTCATTGGCTTCTTTCCTAATAAAAACGATCTTTTCTACTAAAATTCACTAACACACACCAGAATTAACATGCTTGTACTCAGCTGGTTTCCTTCCTGAAGAAAACTGGAAGGTGTGCAAAAGAACCATACATGGCCCTGTTTAAGAATGAAATAAATTTAAATGTTTGATTTTTAGCCCCCATCCCCCCCCCCAAAAAAAAAGAGACAAGGGAAAAACAATTCTAGTCCATACCTCCAAGAATGTCTGCCGTTTCTTGGACTGTTATCAAGCGGTCCTCCAAGAGGTAGGTTTTTAGAGCTGCTAAATACGCCAGTCGTTGCATTACAAATCGCCAATGGTCATGGAATCTGAGAAAACACGATGGATGTGAGCATGTTTTCAAAAATAAATTTAGAAATGATATTTTTGAACTAGTATTTCTATTTTATTATTTCTTGCACACTTCTAATTGGTCCTTCTGGTGCATTTTAATTTGTTCTTTAAAGTACCTTCTGTTTATTTGCTTGCATGTTTCAAAATAACAAAGGTAATAACTCTTTGCACTCAGACGGCATAGACCTAGTTTATGATATTGACCTCACACAGATTTTGGCATGTTTAAAAAAATATTGCTAATAAACTAAAACACTTTCAAAAACTTCATTTGGAAAGATCAATTCTAGGACTTAAAGAATTGTTATTGGAAAAGTTTAAATATTACTGCTTGGTGTCGATTGGGGTTATTGTATGCACAATATAAAAAATTGTCTTATATTTGTAATAAATTCCATGTGTCACTGCTTGCCCATTTCTGATGTCTCTGAACTGTATATTATCACGTTCTTACCTTGAATAAAATCCAAGATTTAGTAATTTCTTTGAACTTTTGCCCTAAATTATATTGAAAGTATCTTTTTCTACCAAACTTGATTTGATTTGAAATTTTCTCTTCCATCCAGCAGCAATTTCTTGTGAGTTACGTAACTGTCCTGGTAAACAGGTCCTCAGCGAAAACTATTGACAAGCCCAATCTGAATTTTAAAACTTATTTTAAACAGTTTAGGGGATAAAAGCAATAATAGAGCTTTCCAATGATACCAGAATTAGTTTCTTTTCAGTGTTAAGTGCCATTTCAACATGAGTGCAAAGAGTTCATAAGCGAACAAGAAAATACCTGTAGTATTGATCCTCGGGGATTTTTGCTGCCAGCAGATCAAACTGTTCTTTTACTCTCTCAAACGATGACTTTGTTTTTTCAGACAACATTGCCACTGAAAAATACAAAAAAGAAAAAAAGTATACTCACCACACTCATTCCAAACTGCATGTGACAATGTAGTGTTAGGCAGATATTGCGAGTCGGGTGTAATTTAACTCATCTGTAGTTTTGAGTACCCACTGTCCATGGAATGCTGCCCTCTAACTTGTTAAAGACCCTCAGTCAGAAGGTAAAGTGGGGGTAGGGCAAATCAACTCAGATTGGACTAACTCAAGTTGGAGTTGATTTGCCCTACCCCA
Organism: Lanistes nyassanus; assembly: GCA_004794575.1. Classification (NCBI taxonomy): domain Eukaryota; kingdom Metazoa; phylum Mollusca; class Gastropoda; order Architaenioglossa; family Ampullariidae; genus Lanistes; species Lanistes nyassanus. Next base: position 199,701 of record SMGT01008602.1, read on the forward strand.
TAGTTAATAACTGAAGACAGGAAGACTGATTGCACAGAATATGCTTTTTCTGTAGGGACCTAAGACAAGTTATCAGGTGTACCAGACCCAGTGTCCCAGCAGCAAGGACTTAGGTAGGTGATTGACAATATCAGTGCATGGTGAAAAACCAACTTAGGAAGATGAGTCATTTATGTAAATTCTGGCAGTAACTGTATAAGCAGCTCCCTAGCAGAACCTACCTTTGGCTTTCGGCATCATTTTCAGTCTGAAAAAACAGTTACCATGCTGCACATAAAGTGTATAGTATATGCCTGTCACTTTTTATCAGATACGTACTTACACTAAAAACAAAAAAATCTAAATAACTTTCTCTTTTTGACACCACAAACCATTTTTAGTGTCTGTCTGATGATGAATCCCTTGCATCAAAGTGGTGATCTCTCGTGCTGTCTGCTCCAAATCTCTCACCCTCTCGCGTATTTCCTGTGTGTAATGACAAATTCATGAGATCAGCTGTCAGAGAAATTCTAATTATGGTAACTACAAGAAGAATGCCTGTTGCTGATGCAGTGATACTTTTGTTAACACTCTGCTGATATCAGAAGGGGATATTCTGTATCATGTCAGTAAAAAGCAGGATTCTGTAAGTCACTGAGCAACTGTGACTGTGAGTACTGGTCTCCCCTACTTATGTCCGTCATCATTAGCATAGCCGATACTCCAAAAGATCATGATATGTTTTTTAGTGGCCAGTAGTGAGTTACAATAACATACTCTGATTAATCCGATTCTGTATATTTCCCAATTCAGAAATCGTGCTTTAGACTCAACCTCCGTAGAGCGTGCGAGATGTCCCCTCATTGTTTCACTTTCAGTCTCTCACACACACACACTTGAAAGCACGCCAAACGACGGACGACATTGCGACTATAGTCGCATATCCTGTCAATCACACTCTGACACACACATCCCAATGGAGTCGGATAGAGCCAGCAGCGATAACTGATATTAATCCATTTAGATAATAGATACTACATACTAGGCCTAATTCATTCAGTAATTTGTAATGATATAGAATAGAATATAGATCCAGTCATCCACTGCAATTTTGTAAAATTATTTTGTATGATAATGGATTTTACCTCACGAAGCACATAATCAGCATCCAGATAAGCTTGAAATTCGGCAAACATTTCCGTCGTCGACATTTATGGTGTGCGATCTCTGCAGATGCAAGACTAATGCATACAACCACCACGAGATACAGTGTTCTGCAACCATCAAGGGACGCAACTGGTTGCAGGGTATGGAGTACGGACCCCTCAACGGGTAAAAAACCAGACAAAGGAGTTCGGTGAACAGAATTATAGCTGTTGCAATGTTTTGTTTTGTTTTGTACAATTGTTTTACTATATCTACAAATCAGTTTGTCGAGTTTCGTATTTTCCCAAACTCACATCTCTTATCCGAAACTTAACATGTTTCGTTTCATTATCTTTCGATGACCTTCGATAGGCTTACTAGCGCAGGCGCACATGTACGCACCCCGTAACTCTTATGATGGGTTTACAAGTCTGGACTAAGATGAAAGCAGCCATAACTAGCTAGTCCATTCGTTTGCAACAAAACATTCATTAAAAAATGGATCCATCGAAACGAGACTATAATTGCTTCAACATCACGTTTCGATTAGATTTGAACGACTGTTTATCAGATTTAGTCGAGTCGCGTAAATGAATCCCCCGCGTTAGTGAACTAGCGGTTCATGGCCAGTCAGCCTACTTTACTAGTACACATGCATACTGTAGTCAGTTTAGCGGTTTGGCAGGCACTTTTGAATGGTATCACTCATGGATTTCCATTAAATCCGTATGAAAGGTCCATGGTATCACCGCTGTGCCAGTCTCTGCAGTTTCAAGCCGATGATCTAAACATTGATCAGAAATTATAACTCATGAAATTTTAATCACAGCATGACTGAAAGACAAAAGGCAGCTTATTGTTTTGGTGGTGGTTGGTGAACGGGTGGGGGGTAGGGGAACACTGTGCACTGCAGGCGCACATACTGTGGCAGCCATAACGTACAGTTTCGCTGATACATGATAGTGTACCTTCTATAAAAATTTTGAGTTAGATCTCGGATGTATACTCGTGACGTCACAGTGATGAGATGACGTACACGCACGCTGTGGCAGGGTTGCATGAGCGTTGATGTCTGCGCGTCCGGTCATAAAAAACATGGTGGTGCGGGCGGTCCGTTGACGGTACCCAGCTCAGTATTTTAGGTGCAGCTTTACGTGTAAAGAAAAGATACAATTTTAAGTGGCCATGCAACCTACAGCTTAGGAATAGAGCCTGTGGCCCTAAAATATGCTTGGGAACGCATAGGGAGGGAAATTCTATTTTACAGCAGCGAGCAGAGATTACTAAAACCATTCCATCCGCACGTGATAGATGATAAAAATAAAGTCAAAATTTTATTTTAGCAGAGAAACGTGACTTTTATTCCAAGAAGTAGAAATATATCAGAATAGAAACGGAAGTGTCTATGTAGAATGTATTTTCACTCTAGATATGCGTTTTGTGTTCAGGGCAGGGTTACATGAGAATTCTTATACTCCCCTCTGGCCAAAGAAGGGTCGCAAAGTCAGTTCACTCTGTGCATTCTGATTCTACATGTAGCTTAACATATGGACAACATATACGAACGCCCACCCACCGCCTCTGGCGCACAAATCATTGGGACAAATGAGAAACAGCTATAAGGACGATTTAAGCGCTTTATTTTTATTACATTTGTATGAAATTTATTTTAATCATCACCGTCACTGTATGGTAAGTTTCAACTTTCGTTACGTCTTCTTTCACACATATCAGAGATGTCACTTCCGGCTTTTACCAGCGCCACCTAGCAGCACTTTCTCAAGGCCAAGGGTAGGCGACTCCACGAGCAGTGAGAAGACAAAGGACACCATGTAGGTCAGCACTGTTATGGAGATCGTCAGCTCCGCCTGAATTGTAACATCCACATAAGCTGTCGTAAACTCGCTGACAGTTTGAATGATTTTTTAAAAAACGGCTTTTGTAAAGGGTTTAGGGTCTCTATCCGTCAGCCTCATATGTATAGTATATACACTTACCGACCTGCACACACTTGTGCGTTTATATCTTTGCAAGGCCTGGGGTTGGATTGTCTGTTATAAGGTAATCTGTCAGTTGGGGCTGTGCGTTATCAGTCTGTCGTGGGGTGTGGGGGTGGGGGGAGTTGCGGGGGTGCTGTGTGCAGAATGGCGACTGGATTAATTTAGTGACTAGTAGGTACTGCGACCGAAATATATGGGAATCCAACTTCTTGATACATAATTAAATTACTGTATATATTTTCCAAGAGAATAAATCCTACTCCTTTGAATTTTCTTTTCGTGGCATTTTTCCTGAATCGCTTTGATTCGCTTCTGGTTTCAAGTGGTTCAACTGAGAGTCAGACTATGCGTCTATGGTCAGACGAAGACAGCGCGGACATCCAGCCTAGCTGTCCGCACGAAAGATTTTAGTCTGATTTCGATCCAGCCACTTTGTTAGAGATTTTAGTTTAAACATATATTCGTCTACACAGAATTATATTTGGTAATATTTTGACGAAATTAAATCTTTTGCTGTATGTGGGTTAGACCAGCTTTTAATCTCTTCGGCTTCTGTTGAACTATCTGCGGCAGATCTTTCGATCTTCGATCAGGTAGTCATGGACATTCTATTTTGTTTACTTACTGGCTTTGCCATGCTTACCACAGTCCAGGCTGAAAGGTGGAACGGTGCAATTTTGTTTCCCATGATGACGTATAAGGTTATGAGATGAAACAGGTAGACCCCGTAGGTCAGCCGTGACAAGGGCGCCCAGCCTCTCCAGGACAAGAAAGTGTTGACAAAACCTGCGTACAACGTGCAATACATTGTACACGACGTCACACAAATATTAAACAACCGCTCTGCAGCCTCTCCAGGACAAGATCGTGTTTATAAAACCTGCCTACAACGTCCGACATATAAAGCGACCTCCTGTTCATTCTGGGTCCAAATTGTTGAAAATATAGGTGTCTTGTGTCTGCACACAGCTTGCACGGTCGCACGCACGCACGCACGCACATCATTGCAGGGCCTGAGGTTGGATGGTCTGCCACGTAGCCGTGTGAAGACTAGGGTCGTTTAAAAGAAAGGGATGGCAGATCTTTTTGAAGATCTGCCACGTTCCTTACTTTCGACTCTCTCTTTGCTACGTGTTTGGGTACGGTAGGCTCCCTTGCTTGCACACGTCAGCATAGGGTTGTGTCTAGCGCTGCCAGTACTTTGTTGGGGTTGTCATTTGACGATTTTATAGCGCTCTGTCCTCATTTGTTCTTGTTGGATGGTCTGTTAGGTAGTCTGTCAGGTGGCGCTGTGCGTTCCTCAGTCTGTCGAGAGAGGGGAGTTGCGGGGGTGCTGTGTGCAGGATGGTGACTGGATTGATGCGTGTGTGTGTGAGAGAGAGAGAGAGAGAGTGAGACAAAGGGGCTGGTGGCTCAGGTGTATATGCGAGAGAGACAGACAGAAGGAGGAGAGAAGGGAGAGAGAGGAGTTAAATGGTAGAACCTGACCTAGAATGGACGAGGAAGCTAAGGCAGGCGAAGGGGAGTTTAAAGGAGAGGAGACGGGATACACTGAGCGAATGAGTAAAGGAGAAGGAGGACTGAGGAGGTTGGAAAAGACCATAAAGGGGGTTAGAGATATGCGCATATGTACGTAGACGCACATCCGAAGGAACGATAGGCAAAAGTCGTAACCAGCCACCACCTCCCATCCCTTTTAAGTGACATTGGCGTCTGAAAATAGAGATGTTTTCTCGCCCAGCATCTTTCCACACCGGGAAAATCAGGTTGAATGATATTACTACAAAAATAATTGTCACTTTTCGGGGTATGGAGGGGGTAGGAGAGTGGGGAACTTGGATATGCATTTCCGATGGAACCGTTCACGCATGTCATACCCCCATATCCCGTGCAGCAGGCAAGCACGACCCACGCCACTGCGCATGCCCACACAGGTCGGCTGAGACACTCGTATGCGGCGAACTGGCTTTGGCCCCAAGCGGTCTGTCCTGTTTTGTACAGGTTGCGCACGTTATCCAGTTGTACGTACACCGACGTCAGACCCGCTGCTAGTGCCGTCAGCCACCCTAACAGCACCGCCAGCTGCAGCGACCGAATAGGATCAATAAAAAAAAGCTTTGTTAATTTTAAAACATAAATAACTATAGACTTGAAAATGGAACAGTGCATGTTTGTCAAGGGTGAAAATAAGAGTATATAATTTATAAAGCCCGCAGACAAGGGGCATTTTTAAAATTTTTTTAACGTTCCTTCTTTTATGTGGTACATTATTTAAAGTGTTATCTGTAAAAATAGAAGTTTAAACAAAGATTCTCTCGCAAAAATAGATTCTGCACTGAGGAGAAAAAAATCCCACAAAGTCTTTTCTACCCCTTTCCTCTCTATTCGTCCGCCTTGGTCGCTATCATTCCCACTCCCCCGCCCACGTACACATCACCCAGAGAGGGCGGAGCAGCCATACCCTCCTCCTCTTCCCAGTCGCTCATTGCCTCTTTCTCGATCTCGCTGCCAGCCTTCACCGGTTTTTTTCTTTGCATCTTTTCTCTGTTCTGTCTTCCCCGCAAAAACTAGATTACGTTGTGTCCTCCGTGTGATGGACGACAGAGGAATCACCCACCGGCCGCATCTTGTACTTGGATCCGACAGAGTGCAGCACATATCCCAGCAAATGGCGCGACACGCAAATGGCGCGACACGCGTCCAGGGGGGAAAGTAGACTTCTTTCATATAGTCGATCGTAGTAATGCTGCAGACAGGACCAAATTGTAGCAACGTGTTCGTAGTTTGTGCGTGCACCTGCTTAATTAGGACAACTTGTCACAGTCTGTTTCATTTTCTCAGAAGCTGGTTATGTAGACAGCTAAGCTTTGTCCGTCCGTCCGTCCGTCCGTCCGTCCGTCCGTCCGTCCGTCCGTCCGTCCGTCCGTCTATCTATCTAAAGTCTATTGACCTTACTTTTCACAATGTATAGGTCATAACAGGGTTTATAGGATCAGTTTCATCACTGCATATCTAAGAACTGTATCCAAGACGCTAAAAACTGTGCTTTGAAATGCTTTCTGCAGTTGGAGCAGTCCAGGGGACAATTAAGCTATAGGAAGTTCTATGAAGAGTCAGGCATGACCAGTTTAAAAGAGCAAAGGAAAAAACACAGGTTGTAAAAGTAAATGGTCTATGTCCTACCTATTTGTCCAATATAGTTCCTCCACTAACATATTTACTGAATTCTTACCCATAGACGCAGACCCGACGGAAGACAGCTGCCTTATGCCAGAACAGAGCCATACAAAAACTCTTTCCTTCCATCAACTACAGCTGACTGAAATGCTCTACTTGACACCTTCAAAACCACAACCTTCCTATCTCATTTTAAAAGACTGCTAAATGAGAATGACCCACGTGTACACTCCTACAACAAACACTATTACCATGGTGAATGAAAAGAGCAAAATGAAAAGAGACTTCGATTAGGGATGAGCATTCTTGATAATGATCTTTGTGCACGTCATTTGTCTAATAATCCGATGTGTTCATGTGGTTACCTATCAGAAGATGCTGTACAATTCTTTTCCAGTGTAAAAATTATAATAACCTAAGAACATGGAATCTCTGCCATTATAAATACTTGTTAAATAGTGTACGTGTTACTGTGTTCGCAACTACACAGTGTGTATCTTGTCCTTGGTGGAATGTTAATTTTTTGCGCAACAGTTTCGTAAGTAAAAGAAGACAGATTCGGAAATAAACATGTTGAAACCAAGTGCTTTCTGGTAATGTTCACAAAGTTCTGATTCAAGAACTTCCACTATACTCCCTCTAACTTAAAAAACGTGATTTTGAAGGTGAGTATAATTATACTATGTTTTGAGTGTCACAGTTTTAACTGGAATTTCCAATCGCTCGGATTATTTGCTCCCTACCAATTGTCAGTCAAAGCTTAAGTGTCCCTGCGTCCATTCAGCGGCAGTTTTGTGAACATCGCGCTACAGCCTAGAAGTCAGGGTCAAGATAAAATTTTACATAACGCTTCATGGCGATGGAAGAACAAAGACTATATCCAGTGTGTCACGTGGTTTTTCCGTGTAGAAGTAGTCGCTGTTAGGATGGTGTGGTTTTGAGTAAGCCCACTACTCGCTTATATTTCACTGATCACTGACTGGGGAAGAAAGGCACAAATAATGTTACCCAAAGGGAAACTGAAGCTTGTCCCTTGTGATAAAAACGGAGTTGGTGACGATATGCACGATGATAAGAGCAATGCAGAAGAGAATGCCGACAATCCTTTTCCTATCATCAAAAAACAGATCCACACATTAATGACGACATGAACGGGTTATAGACGACTGCGGTTAATAAGAACAATAAACGAGGAAGAGAAAAACTATAAGCTTACTTGTTTGCCATTGGAAACCTTACCCGAATGCCCAGGGGACAAGCATGAGAGGTGCTATGATGTAGAACTGCATGTCGTCTGAGAGATACCAGCTCCAGGCCATACACTGTGGTCAAGACAAAGTTGTTCAGAATAAAAAGTAATTTGTGCGTTGACTCTGGCTTTATGATATCATTCATTTTAAAAGCACATGACATTCCTGAAGCACGTTCAGTGGTCACGCAAAATGCAAACGGTTTAAAAAAATCATGGTGTGAAGAGCAATCTTATTAGCTTGCAGGAAACTCTGTTTTAATATTTGTTGCCTACACAATCATATCATTTCCGATTACATTGCAGTTTGAATAAAATACTGCCCCAAACACATTAACCTGGGAGGGAGCAGGGGGTTTCTTTCTTATTATCTCTTACCAATTTGTTCATATCGACGAGGTTGTTGACATAAAGAAGGTTGGCCCACCAGTATTTTCGGCAGTTTAGCACGGAGACCGCGTTAGAATTGTCGTAAGGACCAGTCATAAGGTAGGGCGCCACTCCCGCAAAAAACATCATGGATACCATGTACAGCGGTGTTAATCTAAGACAACAGCAGAAGTACAATGTCATTTCTATGAGCAGATAAAATTAATTTGCAGCAGATGACATTTATTTCTGTAACAGTCTAAAATGTACTTGTAAAATGACGGGGAAAGGTAGTCTAACATTCTAAATAATACGTATCGTATAATTCATTTAATTTGGGGCTTCGAGTCCTTTCGCATATCCAGAATTTAAAATAAAATCAGGCAGAATTGCGCAAAATCGTAAACGCTCGCAGTTAGCCTGCATTCACACAAGTTTTCCTGTTTACCTCCAGAATCGGTGTACGTAGTAGAGAACCATATTTCTGCAGGTAACACCGCCAGCCTTCTTCGTTTGACGTAAAAATAGATATGAGGTCAGACAACCGCTGCAAGGAAGTGGGAGAGAGAGAGAGAGAAAAAAAAAGAAACTGAGCAACTCTTATGAAAATTTACGCCTTCCACACTTAAGTACCCATCAACGAGCCTTATAACATGTGCTAGGCGGGTGTGCACTAATACAACTATGGAAACTGGGCAAACGAGTGTTTGTCGCTTATCTATCAATGCTGCACTAATTGTAACACAGAACACTTAATGTTAGTTTGATGATGTGATGATGCACGTTGCTTTAATCGGGCTTCTTGGGGCACCTTGAATGATGGAGAAAAAAACTCTATTACCTGAAGCAAAATAAGAACTTTTCAAACTTCGCTGTGCTAGAGACACTGCAAGTATTTACATATATTTATACACAGAACAATTTCGAAAAGACAAAATATTAAAGTTTCAAGCATCTGCAATGACGTACCTGAGGAGAAAAAACGAGTCGACAGAGAGTGTTCCACTGACTACAGGTGTCATGGTCCAGTCTTTGGTCATTGTTACGATGCTTGCACTATTTCCTGAAATGTTCGACATGAATGTTAATGAAGAATCGCTCAGTCCACATTGTTTTCCCGGATGCTGTATATTATTAGGCTTATGTATGATTTAAACTCTTGAAAAGACAACTGCCACGCAAATAGGATATCAGTGGATTCTTCCACTGAATAGTCAGGATGTATTTAATGCAACCCCCTCCCCCAATTCCCAAATTGTAAGCTGAACATGCACAGTTTTCTGTTACCAAAACTGCACACATTTTGTGCGTCTGAGTGCTTGTGAGGTACTAAAATATATTCTACTCGGTGCTTACATCTCCTCTACAATTTAGTTAGATGTGATATTTGAAAAACGTTTCAAGCACTTTTAGGCGCGTGAAGGGAGTGAAGTTTTCTTAACAGGTTAAGTACTTAGACAATGTTAATGTGGTTTACAGTCTAAGCTTTAATAAAATCGCAACGTTCATTTTTCTGCTTTAGACAGTGAGATAATTTGTTATTTCTTAATAACGTACACTGGATGAAAAGTTATTTGTGGTTACTAACTGCATAGATAGTGTACACGACTTGCTGGTCACGTGGCACTCACCGACTGAATTACTTGTAGCAGAAGACGGCATTATGAAAGCGTGACCCAGTATGACCCAAGTGATGGTGATTACCCGGATGCCATGGAGGCAGGATAGGTCACCTTGACCTTTTTCAGTCCTTAGCAGTTTGGTGCCATTCTCCAGCACAGAGAAACTCAGCAGCAGTTTGGCGCAAAGGCTTTTGGACTGAAAGACTTGCAGGGAAAAACTTCTGAGAATTATCCGATTGTAGGTATACCAAAAATGAAGTCAAAGAAAAAAAGGATAACCAGCCAGCCAGCCAGCCAGCCAGCCAGCCAGCCAGCCAGCCAGCCAGCCAGCCAGCCATGTTTGTACTATGTTTTGTTTGTTTTTGTTCAGTCCTGAAGAAAGAGTAATGCTCCAGTAAAACGATTTTGTTTGTGTTTGTCTTCAATACCTGGTTCAGTTACTTTGTTTTTAACACGGAATTAAGAAGAAGATAGACTATGAGAATCGTCGTTTAAATGAAATCCAAAAGGTGAACTATTTTCGTTTCCAACCATGAGATACATTAGAACAAGTAGCAGCTGCAGTGAACACGAAAAGGTTTTAAACCCACCTGGGAGCTACAGAAGTCTGTTTAAAAAGGGGAAGATGGGTAATTACAGTCGCTGAATGTGTAGGAGTTTTTGATTTTCGATCTTGTGATGAGTGTTAGTAAGCTGCTGGAGATCCTAAGGGAGCATGAAAATGTGCCAGTTTGCTGGAAGATCATACTGCCTATGACCTCCCTCACCTTACACCCATCCCACCACTACCCTAACCTAACCGCTACCCTTTATCCTTCCCCTAAGCCCCCTTCCACCCAAAACATCGCCCCTTTTACCCCCCAGCCCCCCGAAAGACCTCCGAAATAGAGCTCGTCATTTGACTGGCTCCAGCGAATTGGAAATTTTACGTGCTGGAAGCTGAAGAAAACGAAGATACCTTCTGTTTCGCTGTCGTCGGGTTTCGCAGGATTATGACTAATGGGTATCTTGAGCCCGTTGGAGCTAACAGTCGGCACTTGGCCCTCTTCTACAATTTTCACTGGCTCTAGAGACATTCCGCCCTTTTCCTTGACATCGTCACAGAAAGCTTCGTTGATGTGTCCATCGAAGTAATTCGCCCAGCTGCCGCTTTCTGCTTTATTTCTGTTTCTCATCCAGTTGAGGAAAACTCCGTAGGCTGTACCCAACACGCAAAGCAAAGTGAGAAGGGCGATGATTCCGCTGTGGACAGAAGGCTAGTCCGTGATCCCTCATGAACTAGAGAATAATGTATAATATACATACTAATTAATATACTAATACACATCCTACATACTAATGAATAACACACAAGGAAGTAAACAGTATTAGGTTTATATCAGATTATAATAAATATAGGTTTGGATGCAGCACGGTTATTACTCTGTCTAGGAAATCTCTAGCTTTGAACAGTGTTTGGATGTTTTCAGAAAGCTGCTTGTAGGATTATTCTTAATATTTCGGGTCTCTTAACTCTTCTGCTTCTAGATGCTTCAGATTTCTCTATTTTCTGTCGCTTTTCGCAGAAGAAAACAGCCTGATTATTTCTAATGTTGCTAAACGGTAGGACGATCTGTTTTCCATAAGTGCTGAAACGGAGGACTTACGTTTAAAAAATGTCAGTCAAACTAATCTGTTTCTCACAATTTGTAAACTTCCCCACTTGGATCTATCAAATTAAATGATTATATTACATCCTGGCGGAAACTTTACCTTGCAATAATTTATACATTATGGTTCCTGTGCTGACCTTGCCAGTCAGGTGTGACGCATCCAAAATGGAACTGACGGTTTCTATGACTTCTAAATTAAAGTCAAGGTATTAAAGTCAAAGTCTGGTATATCGTAACATGGCTTAAGCTCAGCAGCTAAGGCGCTAAAATGTGCGTCACATGGCATCAGGCATTAACCAGAGCAGATAAACACTTTTTTTTGGCCATATAGTAGACCTTGAAGCATCCCATCTAAACTGTGCCAACCTGCTGTCCTCAGCCTAATCTGCAGTATTCGCTTCAGATTACTTACATAGTGACCCAGAATAGTTTGTCTTCGACAGGATCTTTGGACACGACACATGAGGTTCCTACAGGGTACACTCCCAGGGCCTCTGCAAAATGTCAGCTTAGCTATTATAATTCCATCTATATAAGTAATAGCTACAGAAAATAGAAACAGTTCATTGTTTGCTAACGAAGGTAGTCAGTCGAATCCGGTTAATCGGACGACATCGGGACGCGATGATTTTGGTCCTAATAATCGGCTGGTCCGATTTCACGAACATGCCCTATGTTACAATTAAGATTCGGTTCTTTAAGATTTGGTCCGAATAAGCGGCTGGTCCGATTATCCGGTGGTCCAATTAACCGGATTCGACTGTATTTTATAATCGACTTCAGCCGGATTTCGTTGATCTTGAGGTTATTTCGTAACTCTGCAGATATAAAACGACCTTAGCCATGCTTAGTAATGGACATGAACACACTCACTGGATACGTATTCCACGAGCGATTGAATGTCGTCTCTGCAAGAAACGGGGAGGCATACGTCGACAAACAAGATGCTAGCAACCGATGCTAGAAGTGCCTGGAACAAATGTATCAGAATCTACTTGAGTAAATCATGTATAGTGTAATAAATGCTAGCCTACTTTATTATATTAGCGTGTTATTAATCTTAGTGGCGTCACCAAGCAGAAAACTCTTATCGCCATGATCGCCATATTTAAGTGGATCTCTATGATTAACACAAGAACTGATAGGTACCTGAGTTTGCTTTTAAGCTTTCACTTATTTTAAGATGCGTTTTGAAACATGTGCGTGTGCATGGGTTTTATCAGTTTTTCTTTATCTCTTCTTTTGTTAGTTGTTGTCATTGTTTCAATTTTTCTGAATACAAAGTCCTCCTGGACGTAGTCAATAAAATAAAATTCATATTTGTGTTCTTTCAGGGTAGATTTTAAAATGAAATAGTTCTTTGTTCGGTACAGTTTTGGGACAGTTGCCTTCACTTTTGGTGCAGCGCTTCTACACATGCCTTTGACGTTAAACCACTTAATTTATTTTTTCATTAGGACATTATAATTGTTCATTTCTTCTTACTGCTTGAGGACCAAAACTTGAAAAATCCATCCTCACTTGAATCGTACAAAACAGTCCCTGGATCACGTGTTCAGCTGAGGTTTGTTGAGAAATAGCTTGACACTCGTCGTACTGTCCGACAAAAGTTTTCTCCCCTAAGAGTATACCGGCTTGTGGCTTCCCCATGGCGTCTATCACTGCAAAAGACACACAAGCAGAGGTCATGCAAAGATGCTTGCAGTCCAAAGTGTCCCCCCCCCCTTTCACCTACTCCCCCAAAGATCGAACACTTCTGCTCGATTCTCTTACCTCCCACAGCTGCTTTTTACCACCATCCCTTTTTCACGGGGGTTTGGACAGCTTAGTTAGTAAAGCAGGGGAGTAGAAAGTGGAAGGCTGCTGGTTCGAATCCTGATGTGGCCAAGGATCATTTCGTGGAGTAATGCATTGTGGAAAATCCATTCGGCTATCTCTCCGCACATTAGACTGCCTGTCCGCACTGGCCATCTTACTGCAGCTATCAGTGTGGTGGTTCTTTCAGTGCATAGGTTAGTAATAGGACCCCATCCCCCCATAGTCCACCCTCTTGATATGCATTCAGTTTGCGGCAGGACGTTAAGCAACTAATAACCAACCTACCAACCTTTTTTTTCACCTTCTGTACTTCTAATGATCTTACTTTTACTGCCCGACTGGAGAAAGTATAAGCCCAACCCACCCCTACCCGCCACCCCCGTTTTAACTTGATACAAGGACTCTGTTTCTGAGTCAGTAAAATACATCCGCTGTGGTGGAGCGCATTTAATATATCTATTCTTATTTTGATACTTAGCCCTGGCTGTAATCTCCAAGTAATAGTCATAGCGAGTGCGATAAGCCACATTCTTTTTACTTGTTCAAGTGCAGATCGTGTGATAAGAATGCCGACCCAAGGAAAGACGTTGCCTAAGAATCGAAAACTTCTGAAGTCATATAAAAGACAAGCCCCAAACACTCTAACTGTAAAAATACCGCGTTATTACACATTTAAAAACTTACTACAGGGTCCTTAAATAATGATAATAATCGTCGAAAAGTAGTCCCTTGATATTTTTTCAAGTAAAAGAAGTGAATGACGATCCCTGGGCTTTTCTTAACCTACACACTTCGTCAAATATCTCAGTTTGGTCTGACGATTTAAGAAGGAAAACTGCAGTCCGACAGCTTCCTCAGAAAGCAGTGGTATATATATTTTGAAGAATATTTGACAGAGTGCGTTCGTTTAGAGAAGCCCATTTAGGTACAACAGGAAGTTTAAGTCCTTGAATATGGTTCCATACAGTGTCCGACCGGGGTGTAATCTTTGGCGTATAACAATATGCGTAATAAGCGGTATATTAGATGTATGGTATTTAGTGGATAGACGCAGTACACATAAGTATAGCACATTCTATATCTGACAGGGCCGGGAATGGACCTGCAATAAACTCAAACAGACCGCCTAGTGTGGACATGCATGACGGGTCAGACACACTATTTCGAGCTACTCGCACTCAGTCACACAAGTACATTGACAGGGTAACCCAAACTACAGCACTCAGGAGGGCTGACCCTCATGGGAACCTGACCCTTAGTCCCTAGTTTAGGGAGTATGAAGAGGCTGGCACGACCAGGGAGAGGACTTTTTTTAAGCTTTTGGGCGATGGACTGGCCGGAGTTACGGCGCTGGGGATGGATATAGAGACAGTTGCACGGAGTGTCTAATAAACGAAAGGAACTGCAAACAAAAGTACTTGTGGTCTTATTTTTAATGGCATCGATGTTTGAGATGTAATGTTACAGGCGTTGCCAGGTAGATCTGGTGATTAGAAAGACTAGCATGCACTCACTTTGTAGTGTCCACGGCTCCATATGTTCAAGTCCCGTCTGGAAGGCGGCCAGGTCTGCTGAGCACTGTGTCGACATCTGCAGGTGTGCGGGTAGACTGGCCATTTGTTGTAGAATCTTTTGCAGAACATTTGGAAAACCCAGGTTCTGTAGAACATTTGGAAAACTCAGGTTCTGTAGAAGATTTTGATCACCCGAATTCTGCAGCTGACCTAAGCGGGATGTCACGTCAGGCACAGAAGAAGGCGCACCGTTGGAACCAGTGGGGCGCCGTGTGGAGCTGACTAGACTGCCGAAAGATGGCGCTACTGTGCCGTTTTGCGTGTCTGCTGCTCTGGGCGACGAGGACAGGGGCCCATCTGTGACGTTGACGTCAGAAGTCGAGGCAATTGTCTCATCGAAAGGGCGTCCAGATGTGGTTGCAATCAGGGGCTGGGACCCGGGGGAAGTGGTGTCTGACCAATGTATGGCAGTGAAAGTTTCAGACGACTGGCTTCCCGGAGAAGGAGTTTCTGAGAACTTCGTTGCTGTGTTCGTTCCAGCGTGTGAATTTTTTGCAGAAGGCGGCACTGAAGAGGGGCCTACTGTACTTTTTCCGACAGTAGCAAGGCTAGAAGTAGGATCATCTGTTCTGACTGAAGATGGTGTAGGTATTACAGTGATGCTTCCATTGCTGCTGGTCTGTAAATCTTTGGTGGAAAATGTCTGACAGTCTGCATTTCCAAATAATACCAGAAGAGCTGTAACACCCAGCGTGTTCAACCACATTGTGCTTCCTTTGCTCTGAAACATTGTGTAAATAGACAAGAGCATTTACATACTGCAGACATAAACTATTTCGTAAGAGGGTTTATTTGTTATGTTGTGTTTATGAAAGTAAGTGGAAACTGAAATTTCTCTATGAGTTTCATGTGTATAGGTGCAAGAGAAAGAGACAAACAGGTAATAATAGGAAAGGCTCCCTACCAGCCCCTACAAAACTGTTGTTCAGATCCGCTGGATATGTTCGAACGCGAGTAAGCGGAACTATCAAAAAACATCCAATTAATATCTGATACAATAAGCCAAGGTAAAATTAACATACCCCCCCCCCCGTTTTTGTCAATTTTTAGCTTGGCTTAGTTCCTTTGTTTTACTGCAAGCAGAAGTCACGTGTTTCTTTTCATCTAAGCTGTTCTAGGGATACATTTTGTGGCCGGGACGAGCGCCACATACCATTAGCTGTAAACCCACAGCAGACAGGGGACACCAAACGGTCTAGAGCTGGTCTGTTGTCTGGTGAAACACAGATTTCAGTTAGAGACCTATCCTGGCCGAGGATATAGTCTAAAGCTCGCTTCTGCTAAAAAAAAAACCACCCTGATTCAGCTTGAGAACACTAAATCAGATTATTATTGCTAGCACACCTGTTATGTGCTAGTTCCTTATGTTACACCTCGCGAGCTCAGCATCCCATTCACAGGGCATTTCCCTGACCCCAGCAATCACCTATATCTGGTGTTGACAGGTCAGAAAGGGTATGATAGTAACAATCCACAGTTTCGATTTGCTGTGCTTGAGGATTTGCCGACAAAAGCATTCTGCAGGAGCTTGTGCGCTGCCAGCATATACACATCACACGTTTCTTTAAAGGTCAGTTTGTCAGAACCTCGTGCAAAGGTTGGGAAAATGACCATAGGATGCTTTTCGACAGGTACGGATCCAGCTTATGTCTTTAGACTGCCGTACAATTTCTCTTTATCGTGCGTATTTTTGTCTATTATTTGAAAACATGCACAGGTAAGCAAACTAGATTATATAACAAATAAGGAAGCGGGTGGCCGAGTGGTTAGTGTGCTGGCCTCCGAACCTGAAGGCGGTGGTTCGATACCCGTGCACCGCACCACACTTCCCCAGTAGACTCAGCTGGAAATGGGTACCTGACTCACGAGTCACGGAAGGTAAGACTTTGAGGGAAAAGGGATGCACACCGCCCTTACGATGCTGGCCCATAGAAGGGTGGAGGTCTCATACACCCCACCCCAACGATCTAAAAAAAACACCCAGGTCGCGGGACAACCTTTACCTTGTATATAAAATATAATAATTCATTAGAAAGGAATGCAAGTATATAAAAACAGGAAAAGCAGTACAACCTTTTGGTAATGAAGAACATTTGTAAGTTAGGAGAGAGAGAGAGAGAAAGATAGAGACGAGTGAAATTAAATTTATTAAAAGATAGAAGGCGGAGTGAGGTCGAATGTCCACAGCAGTTTGTCCTAAACGTCACATGAGGACAAGACAACGCAACAATTTCATCGTACATGTCAAAATAAGAATGTAAATCCCTTTGTTCTTTAAAAAGAACAAAAAGTTAGAAAAGTATCAGAGCTTTCGTTTTAATATTCATCCGACCTTTTTCTCGATACAACACTTTTCTAATCAAAAGAAGATAAAGTACCCAAACTCTTTACCTTTCTCGCTGCTTACAACGACAGCAGTTCTCTATGGAAGTCCACACTGGGGTGACCTGCCTTACACAGTATTTATATCTTATCTCGGAAGTACGTCATTGTCACCCGACGGCGAAGTGAAAACTTTTGCCCTTGTTTGGGGTGTTCGAAAATAGGTGCTTTTTAAGGGGACTCTTGGCGAACTCGAGAGACAGGAGGTACCGAGTTACCCGAGAACTATAGTCACGTGGGTGTAAACCTGTTCCTTTACTAGCCGCCGTGTCGCTATTTCATAGCCTATTGTAAAGGCTTATCCGAAAGGAACTTGACTATGAATAAATATTAATAAGAAAATACGAGGAAGTGTCCTTTATTTTATGTCGCTGCGATTTCCAGCTATTGGCTTCAGTCTGTCAGGTCAGATCACTCAGGTGCAGGCAGCCAAGCAATTTTTGCCACACTGGGTGCGGGTGTGCACAAAAGCACTTGCACGCAACAACAGCACTTTCGCGTCAGAAGAGGACAGAGTCACGCGTGTACCCATGCGCTTGCGACTGTCGGGCTTTCTATGTTTCTAAGCGTTCCCTTCTCTCCCTTTTGTCCAAAGAACCCAGTTTATCAACGATACGTCGCGGACTGTACACACATAAGCAAAAAATTATCCAGAGTTGAACGCGAAACAAGAAATTTTACACTACAAAAGTACGTATATCCCTTAGTGTTATCTAACAGTATATGTGTTTCCCGAATTATCTTCTCTATCAGACCGAATGCGCCCTTCCCGGCAAATCACGTCAAGGCTCCAGCCACAAAATGTTATCGTCGCTTTCCTCTGTATATCATACTGCAATGGCACAAGCACTCCAGGGGTGAGGTTTCGCAATACCAATGTGTCGGTGGCAAGAACTAGAAAAGATCTATCTGCTGCAGTTGTGTTTACTTGCTGAGATTTTTAATACTAAGGTCAGCAGGTAAGGCTTTCATGGCGGGACGAGAAATAAGGGTGGAGCTCAGGTAGAAAAGAAGAGTGATTTGGTGAGCGAACACGAGAGATAAAAGGCCAGGTGAAATGGAATTTGTGAGGAGACGGAAAACTAAAGGGAAAAAAGAAGTAGGAGAAGGAGGATAAAGCAGGCAGCGTGATAGGACAGGGTTAGATATCAGAGAAATTTTCAGGTGGAGTACGATGAACTAGATCTAAAAATGTCGCTATCAAAGTTAAATATTTACCCAGCAACTGAGGACAGAGACAGTAGGAATCCCCAACCCTCTAGACACGAAGAGAGTTTTGTTACAGATCGATTGGACAACATCCGGGTAATGAAATAGCATGGCCGTCAAACAACCGAAAGAGTTGAAACCCTATCGAGTTGCCAGAATTTGCATCACGTAATTGTACCAATAATCGCCTGCCGGACATGCGATCGCGGGTGTGACTTTCTGTTTGCGTTCGTTAAAAGTTTCAGGTTATGCGCACAACGTCACACCAGCGCTTAAGCTTTCTTGACAATAAAGAAACACAAGTTTATATAAATATATATTGGATTTTTTAAACTCTGAATAGAATATTCACATCGATGATTATGTAGGAAATGTACAAACACATCAAACCCATGCGTTATTTACTACACATCCTTCTTGATGACGAACGACAATGTAAATGAACCTGAAACATACTGACACGAAAATTATGGTAACTTAACAAATAATCAGACGAGGACGAGTCACAAAATGTGACGTGAATGATCTGGGTAAGCTTGTTTTGCAAAAGTCATTATAGTTTATATCATAGTCATGGTCATTCGCTGTTGTGTATTAATCACATGATGATGAAAGCCAGTATATGTGGTGGGACTGAACCCGTTAGGTGGATACCACTGCACTCTACGACACGGACAGGGCAGCAGCGGGTCAGATTACAGGCTGCCAGCTCGCGTCACGCGCGGGTTTGTACGCTGGGGTATATTTTCTCGCGCCTCTCCTTTTAGAATAACCGTAGGTACCGAAGAGCAAAACAAACACATTTTCAATTTTTACGTTCATTTCACCTTCAATCCTGCATGACCAGAACATGCGTTATCGAGAGAGTAGGGGAGAGTGAAATACTGTAAATGTTTGCGAACAGCCACCACTCCTTCACGTATGTGGCAAACGCAAAAGAGTCGTGGATCGGAGGAGACGAAATTAAATTAATCATCCGTAATTTGGAGAAAGACAACATCCGGAAAAGACAACATTTCTAGACAAAAAAAAACTGTGAGCGGAGACGGAAGGAAGTTCATGTTCCTGCTAAAGTATTTGCTAGTCTGTGAGTTTTCCCTCCTCTCTCACGTCGGTTCACTTATTTTAAACAGTGTAGGGGATACAAGCGATAATAGAGCTTTCCAATGATACCAGAACGAGTTCCTTTTCACTATTAAGTCTGCAGGAAGTTTTGAAAACCCGACGACACATAAATTTTGACATAATGTGAACATTAATTGTGAGCATCGAAATTGCCATTTCAACATGAGTGCAAAGAGTTCATAAGCGAACAAGAAAATACCTGTAGTATTGATCCTCGGGGATTTTTGCTGCCAGCAGATCAAACTGTTCTTTTACTCTCTCAAACGATGACTTTGTTTTTTCAGACAACAATGCCACTGAAAAATACAACAAAGAAAAAAAAAGTATACTCACCACACTCATTCCAAACTGCATGTGACAATGTAGTGTTAGCCAGATATTATGAGTCTGGTGTAATTTAACTCGTCTGTAGTTTTGAGTACCCACTGTCCATGGAATGCTGCCCTCTAACTTGTTAAAGACCCTCAGTCAGAAGGTAAAGTGGGGGTAGGGCAAATCAACTCAGATTGGACTAACTCAAGCTGGAGTTGATTTGCCCTACCCCATAGTTAATAACTGAAGACAGGAAGACTGATTGCATTATTAGAATATGCGTTTGGTGTCGGGACCTAAGTGAGACAAGTTATCAGGTGTACCAGACCGACCCAGTTCCCCAGCAGCAAGGACTTAGGTAGGTGATTGACAATATCAGTGCATGGTGAAAAACCAACTTAGGAAGATGAGTCATTTATGTACATTCTGGCAGTGACTGTATACGCAGCTCCCTAGCAGAACCTACTTTTGGCTTTCGGCATCATTTTCAGTCTGAAAAATACCGTTACCATGCTGCACATAAAGTGTATAGTATATGCCTGTCACTTTTTATCAGATGTGAACTTACACCAAAAACAACAACAACAACAAAAAATCTAAATAACTTTCGCTTTTTGACATGACAAACCATTTTTGGTGTCTGTCTGATGATGAATCCCTTGCATCAAAGTCGTGATCTCTCGTGCTGTCTGCTCCAAATCTCTCACCCTCTCGCGTATTTCCTGTGTGTAATGACAAATTCATGAGATCAGCTGTCAGAGAGATTCTAATTGTGGTAACTACAAGAAGAATGCTTGTTGCTGATACAGTGATACTTTTGTTAACACTCTGCTGATATCAGAAGGGGATATTCTGTATCATGTCAGTAAAAAGCAGGATTCTGTAAGTCACTAAGCAACTGTCAAGTACTGGTCCCCTTTGCTCATGCCATAATTAGCATAGCTGATACTCCAAAAGATCATGATATGTTTTTTAGTGGCCAGTAGTGAGTTATAATAACATACTCTGATTAATCCGATTCTGTATATTTCCCAATTCAGAAATCGTGCTTTAGACTCAACCTCCGTAGAGCGTGCGAGATGTCCCCTCATTGTTTCACGTTCTCTCTCACACACACACACACACTTGAAAGCATGCCAAACGACGGACGACATTGCGACTAGTTCTAGTCGCATATCCTGTCAATCATACACTGACACACACATACACACGCACCCCAATGGAGTCGGATAGAGTCAGCAGCGATAACTGATAATTAATCCATTTAGATAATAGATACTAGGCCTAGTAATTCATTCAGTAATTGAAATGAAATAGAATATAGATACACTGCAATTTTGTAAATTATTTTGTATGATAATGGATTTTACCTCACGACGCACATTATCAGCATCCAGATAAGCTTGAAATCCGGCAAACATTTCCGTCGTCGACATTTATGGTGTGCGATCTCTGCAGATGCAAGACTAATGCATACAACCACCACGAGATACTGTGGATACAGTGTTCTGCAACCATCAAGGGACGCAACTGGTTGCAGGGTATGGAGTACGGACCCCTCAACGGGTAAAAAATCAGACAAAGGAGGTCGGTGAACAGAATTATTGCTGTTGCAATGTTTTTTTTTAAAAATTGTTTTTCTGTATCTACAAATCAGTTTGTCGAGTTTCGTATTTTCCCAAACTCACATCTCTTATCCGAAACTTAACATGTTTCGTTTCATTATCTTTCGATGACCTTCGATAGGCTTATTAGCGCAAGCGCACATGTACGCACACCGTCGTAACTTACGCTGGGTTTACAAGTCTGGACTAAGACGAAAGGAGCCATAACTAGCTAGTCCATTCGTTTGCAACAAAACATTCATTTAAAAAATGGATCCATCGAAATGAGACTATAATTGCTTCAATATCGCGTTTCGATTAGATTTGAACGACTGCTTATCAGAGTCGAGCCGTGTAAATTATCATGCCCAGTCACCCTACTTTACCAGTGCATATGCATGCTGTAGTCAGTTTAGCGGTACGGCAGGCGCTTTTGAATGGTATCACTGCTGTGCCAGTCTCAGTTTCAAGCCGATGATCTAAACATTGATCAGAAATTATAACTCATGAAATTTTAATCGCAGCATGACTGAAAGACAAAGGCAGCTTTGTTTTGGTGGTGGTTGGTGAGCGGGTGGGGGAGGGGGAACTAGGCGTACCGTGCACTGCAGGCGCACATACTGTAGCAGCCATGAGTACAGTTTCACCGATACATAGTGTACCTTCTATAAAAAATTTTGAGTTAGATCTCGGATGTATACTCGTGACGTCACAGAGTGATGAGATGACGTACGCACACGCTGTGGCAGGGTTGGATGAGCGTTGATGTCTGCGCGTCCGGTCATAAAGAACATGGTGGTGCGGGCTTAAGGTCCGTTGACCCAGCTCTGTATTTTAGGTGCAGCTTTACGTATAAAGAAAAGATACAATTTTAAGTGGCCATGCAGCCTATAGCTTAGGAATAGAGCCTATGGCCCTAAAACAAAGGGAGGGATATTCTATTTTATAGTATTTATAGGAAGAACCAGACCTTGTGTTTCTTTCTGACTGTAGATCTATGTTTTAACGCGTTATCACCATGTAAAAGCGCAGAACAACTGGAACCAATCAAATGACGAGCTCTAATTAGGATGTGTAACAAGCGGAGCCAATCAAATGGCGAGCTATATTTCGAAGGTCTTTCCAGGGGCGGGGGGAAGGGAGGGAGAGGGGGATGTTCCGGTAGGAGGGGGATTTAGGGGAAGGGGAAGGGGTGGGGTTAGGGTGGGGGCTAGGAGTAGGGGATAGGTGGGGGTTGGGGGAGGGGTGGGGTGGGGTATAGGCAGTAAAGATCTTCCAGGAAACTGCAAGGTTTTCAGTGGTGACCCTACGAGATTAGCATATTTTACGTGATACTGTATTTTGATTGGCTCCAGTTATTCTGCGCGTTTTCATGCTCGGAGCAAACATGCACAAGAAAGTAGTCGAAGATCTCTGTTTAAGCTGCACATTATATTACTGCCAACTAGTGGTCAGATCAGCATCCCAATTTTCGTCCTATCACTGCAGCGAGCACAGATTACTAAAACCATTCCATCCGCACGTGATAGATGATAAAAATAAAGTCAAAATTTTATTTTAGCAGAGAAACGTGATTTTTATTCCAAGAAGTAGAAGTATATCAGAATAGAAACGGAAGTGTATATGTAGAATGTATTTTCACTCTAGATATGCGTTTTGTGTTCAGGGCAGGGTTCTATGAAAATTCTATCCGCCCCTCTGGCCAAAGAAGGGTCGCAAAGTCAGTTCACTCTGTGCATTCTGATTCTACATATGGACAACATATACGAACGCCCACCCACCGCCTCTGGCGCAAAAATCATTGGGACAAATGAAAAACAGCTATAAGGACGATTTAAGCGCTTTATTTTTTATTACATTTGTATGAAATTTATTTTAATCATCACCGTCACTGTTGTGGTAAGTTTCAACTTTCGTGCGAAATAAATTAGTGCAAAATTAAGCGAATCACAGGACGGATGGTCATTGGTGGATAAAATAGTACAGTCTGAACACGTTAGTAAATTTATCTGAGAAGATGTTTTAGATTGACAGATAGATATTGGAATAGATACACAAATAATGCAGCTGAATTAATTGGAGTCTCTGTCTCTATCAATGATGGAACCATAGCGTATCCTCTTTTAATCACCCCGTCCACCCGGTACTGAATTATGCACACGTAACAGACATCAAAATGGACTTGATCTCTAGCGCCATATTAGCACTATACCTTGTAATGATTACATTACAGATGACACTATAGTTTCTCTTCTTTACTGCGGACATTACAAATACTGTTAGTGGTGATGCACATATTAAAATAACGTCACTTCTTCTTTCACACACACATCAGTGATGTCACTTCTGGCTTTTACCAGCGCCACCTAGCAGCACTTTCTCAAGGCCAAGGGTAGGCGACTCCACGAGCAGCGAGAAGACGAAGGACACCATGTAGGTCAGCACTGTTATGGAGATCGTCAGCTCCGCCTGAATTGTAACATCCACGGAAGCTGTCGTAAACTCGCTGACAGCTTAAATAATTAAATGATTTTTTTAAAAATGGCTTTTGTAAAGGGTTTAGGGTCTCTATCCGTCGGCCTAATCTGTAGGTAATCTGTCAGTTGGGGCTGTGCGTTTATCCGTCTATCGTGGGGGGAGGGGGAGGTGGGGGAGTTGCGGGGATGCTGTGTGCAGAATGGATTAATTTAGTGACTAGCAGGTACTGAGAACGAAATATATGGGAATCAAACTTCTTGATACATAATTAAATTACTGTAGTTATTTTCCAAGATAATAAATCCTTCTACCCCTTTTAATATTCTTTTCGTGGCATTTTTCCTGAATCGCTTTGGTGCGCTTCTGGTTTTAAGTGGTTCCATTGAGAGTCAGACTATGCTCTATGGTCAGAAGATGACAGCCTGGACACGTCCGCACGAAAGACTTTAGTCTAATTTCGATCCCGCCACTTTATCTGTTAGAGGTTTTAGTTTAAACATATATTCATCTACACAGAATTATATTTGGTAATATTTTGACGAAATTAAATCTTTTGCTGTATTTGGGTTAGACCAGCTTTTAATCTTTCCGGCTTCTGTCGAACTATCTGTGACAGATCTTTCTTCGATCAGATCGTCATGGACATTCTAGTTTCTGTTTACTTACTGGCTTTGCCGTGCTTACCACAGTCCAGGCGGATTCGATCAGATCGTCATGGACATTCTATTTTTTGTTTACTTACTGGCTTTGCCATGCTTACCACAGTCCAGGCTGAAAGGTGGAATGGTGCAATTTTGTTTCCCATGATGACTTCTAAGGTTGTGAGATGAAACAGGTAGACCCCGTAGGTCAGCCGTGACAAGGGCGCCCAGCCTCTCCAGGACAAGAAAGTGTTGACAAAACCTGCGTACAACGTGCAATACTTTGTACACGACGTCACACAAATATTAAACAACCGCTCTGCAGCCTCTCCAGGACAAGATCGTGTTTATAAAACCTGCCTACAACGTCCGACATATAAAGCGACCTCCTGTTCATTCCGGGTCCAAACTGTTGAAATTATAGGTGTCTTGTGTCTGCACACTTGCACACACACATGCACACACACGCGCGCGCGCACACGCACACACGCATATCATTGCAGGGCCTGGGGTTGGATGGTCTGTTAGGTAGTCTGTCAGGTGGCGCTGTGCGTTCCTCAGTCTGTCGAGAGAGGGGAGTTGCGGGGTGCTGTGTGCAGGATGGTGACTGGACTGATGTGTGTGTGTGAGAGAGCGAGAGAATGAGAGAAAGGGGCCGGTGGCTGATCAGTTGTATATGCGAGAGAGAGAGACAGAAATAGGAGAGAAGGGAGAGGGGAGTTAAATGGTAGAACCTGACCTAGAATGGACGAGCAAGCTATCTAAGTGAGGCGAAGGGGAGTTTAAAGGAGAGTGATGCGGGATACATTGAGTAAAGGAGAACGAGTACTAGGGAGGTTGGAAAAGAGCATAAAGGGGGAAAAAGATATGCGCATTTGTACGTACACACACATCCGAGGGAACGATCAGCACCAGCCACCACCTCCCATCCCTTTTAAGTGACATTGGCGTCTGAAAATACATGTTTTAGAGATGTTTTCTCGTACAGCATCTTTCCACTCTGGGGAATTCAAGTTGAATTATTTCCACGTTCCGGGGTGGGGAGGGGGTAGGTGGGTGTGGAACTTGGATGTGCATTTCCGATGGAACCGTTCACGCACGTCAGTCAGTGTCATACCCCCATATCCCGTGCAGCAGGCAAACACGACCCATGCCACTGCGCATGCCCACACAGGTCGGCTGAGACACTCGTATGCGGCGAACTGGCTTTGGTCCCAAGCGGTCTGTCCTGTTTTGTACATGTTGCGCACGTTATCCAGTTGTACGTACACCGACGTCAGACCCGCTGCTAGTGCCGTCAGCCACCCTAACAGCACCGCCAGCTGCAGCGACCGAAAAGAATCAATTAAAAAGGTTTGTTAATTTTAAAACATAAATAATTATAGACTTGAAAATGGAACAGTACATGTTTGTCAAGGGTGAAAAATAAGAGTATATAGTTTATTAAGCCTGCAGACAAGGGGCATTTTTTTAAATTTTAACGTTTCTTCTTTTATGTGGCACCTCATTTAAAGTGGTATCTGTAAAGATGCAAGTTTAAACAAAGATGGTCTCGCAAAATAGTTTCTGCACTGAGGAGAAAAAAAACAGAGGAATCACCCACCGGCCGCATCTTGTACTTGGATCCGACAGAGTGCAGCACATATCCCAGCATTAAGCCGACAGCAAATGGCGCGACACGCGTCCAGGGGGGAAAGTAGACTTCTTTCATATAGTCGATCGTATTGCTGCAGACAGGACCAAAATGTAGCAACGTGTTCGTAGTTTGTGCGTGCACCTGCTTAATTAGGACAACTTGTCACAGCCTCTTTCATTTTCTCAGAAGCTGGTTATGTAGACAACTAAGCTTTCTCTGTCTGTCCGTCCGTCCGTCCGTCTATCTAAAATCTATTGACCTTACTCTTCACAATGTATAGGTCTTAATAGCGTTTATAGGATCAGTTTCATCACTGCATATCTAAGAACTGTCTCCAAGACGCTAAAAACTGTGCTTTGAAATGCTGTCTGCAGTTGGAGCAGTCCAGGGGACAATTAAGCTAAAGGAAGTTCTATGAAGAATCAGGCATGACCAGTTTAAAAGAGCAAAGACCCCCCCCCCCCGCCCACACAGGTTGTAAAAGTAAATGGTCTATGTCCTACCTACTTGTCCAATATAGTTCCTCCACTAACATATTTACTGAATCCTTACCCATAGACGCAGACCCGACGAAAGACAGCTGCCTTATGACAGGACAGAGCCATACAAAAACTGTTTCCTTCCATCAACTACAGCTGACTGAAATGCTCTACTTGACACCTTCAAAACCACAACCTTCCTATCTCATTTTAAAAGACTGCTAAATGAGAATGACCCACGTGTACACTCCTACAACAAACACTATTACCATGGTGAATGAAAAGAGCAAAATGAAAGAGACTTCGATTAGGGATGAGCATTCTTGATAATGATCTTTGTGCACATCATCTGTCTAATAATCCAATGTGTTCATGTGGTTACCTATCAGAAAATGCTGCACAATTCTTTCTCCAGTGTCCAAATTATACTAACCTAAGAATAGCAATCTTGTCCAAATTATAATAACCTAAGAACATGCAATCTTGTCCAAATTATACTAACCTAAGAACGTGCAATCTTGTCCAAATTATACTAACCTAAGAATAGCAATCTTGTCCAAATTATACTAACCTAAGAGTAGCAATCTTGTCCAAATTATACTAACCTAAGAATAGCAATCTTGTCCAAATTATAATAACCTAAGAATAGCAATCTTGTCCAAATTATAATAACCTAAGAATAGCAATCTTGTCCAAATTATAATAACCTAAGAACATGCAATCTTGTCCAAATTATACGAACCTAAGAACGTGCAATCTTGTCCAAATTATAATAACCTAAGAACATGCAATCTTGTCCAAATTATAATAACCTAAGAATAGCAATCTTGTCCAAATTAAAATAATCTAAGAACATGCAATCTTGTCCAAATTATAATTACCTAAGAACGTGCAATCTTGTCCAAATTATATTAACCTAAGAGCGTGCAATCTCTGCCCTAATCACCAGCTTCCGTTAGACTGTGCTCTTTCGTCATCCCTCTCTCTCAGAAAACGAAAACTTATACATACAGCGCGCTCAAGATCCCTCTCTTTCTCTCTCCATGGAAACAAGATCTCATCTTATATATAACACTATAGTTTTGTAACATTAATCCATTATAAATCCTTTTTAAATAGTGTACGTGTTACTGTGTTCGCAACTACACAGTGTGTATCTTGTCCTTGGTGGCCATAGGCATAGCATATTCTTCTTACTGTGCATCAGTTTCGTAAGTAATAGAAGACGGATTCCGAAATAAACATGTTGAAACCAAGTGCTTTCTGGAAATGTTCGCAAAGTTCTGATTGAAGAACTTCCCTCTATACTCCCTCTAACTTAAAAAAAGGGATTGTGCAAGGTGAGTCTAATTACACCATGTTTTGAGTGTCACAGTTTTAACTGGAATTTCTAATCGCTCGGATTATTCGTTCCCTACCAATTGTCAGTCAAAGCTTAAGTGTCCCTGCGTCCATTCAGCGGCAGTTTTGTGAACATCGCGCTACAGCCTAGAGGTCAGGGTCAAGATAAAATTTTACATAACGCTTCATGGCGATGGAAGAACAAAGACTATATCCAGTGTGTCACGTGGTTTTTCCGTGTAGAAGTAGTCGCTGTTAGGATGGTGTGGTTTTGAGAAAGCCCACTACTCGCTTATATTTCACTGATCACTGACTGGGGAAGAAAGGCACAAATAATGTTACCCAGTGAGAAACTGAAGCTTGTCCCTTGTGATAAAAACGGAGTTGGTGACGATATGCACGATGATAAGAGCAATGCAGAAGAGAATGCCGACAATCCTTTTCCTATCATCAAAAAAACAGATCCACGCATTAATGACGACATGAACGGGTTATAGACGACTGGGGTTAATAAGAACAATAAACGAGGAAGAGAAAAACTATAAGCTTACTTGTTTGCCATTGGAAATCTTACCCGAATGCCCAGGGCACAAGCATGAGAGGTGCTATGATGTAGAACTGCATGTCGTCTGAGAGATACCAGCTCCAGCCCATACACTGTGGTCAAGACAGTGTTGCTCAAAATAAAAAGTAATTTGTGCGTTGAAACTGGCTTTATGATATCATAAATTTTAAAAGCACATGACATTCCTAAAGCACGTTCAGTGGTCACGCAAAATGCAAACGGTTTAAAAAAATCATGGTGTGAAGAGCAATCTTATTAGCTTGCAGGAAACTCTGGTTTAATATTTGTTGCCTACACAATCATATCATTTCCGATTACATTGCAGTTTGAATAAAATACTGCCCCAAACACATTAACCTGGGAGGGAGCAGGGGATTTCTTTATTATTATCTCTTACCAATTTGTTCATATCGACGAGGTTGTTGACATAAAGAAGGTTGGCCCACCAGTATTTTCTGCAGTTTAGCACGGAGACCGCGTTAGAATCGTCGTAAGGACCAGTCAAAAGGTAGGGCGCCACTCCCGCAAAAAACATCAGGGATACCATGTACAGCGGTGTTAATCTAAGACAACAGCAGAAGTACAATGTCATTTCTATGAGCAGATAAAATTAATTTGCAGCAGATGAAATTTATTTCTGTAACAGTCTAAAATGTACTTGTTGAGGATCGTAAAATGACGAGGAAAGGTAGTCTAACATTCTAAACAATACGTATCGTATAATTCATTTAATTTGGGGCTTCGAGTCCTTCCGCATATCCAGAATTTGAAATAAAATCAGACAGAATTGTGCAAAATCGTAAACGCTCGCAGTAAGCCTGCCTTTCCTGTTTACCTCCAGAATCGGTGTACGTAGTAGAGAACCATATTTCTGCAGGTAACACCGCCAGCCTTCTTCGTTTGACGTAAAAATAGATATGAGGTCAGACAACCGCTGCAAGGAAGTGGGAGAGAGAGAGAGAAAAAAAAAAGAAACTGAGCAACTCTTATGAAAATTTACGCCTTCCACACTTAAGTACCCATCAACGAGCCTTATAACATGTGCTAGGCGGGTGTGCACTAATACAACTATGGAAACTGGGCAAACGAGTGTTTGTCGTTTATCTATCAATGCTGCACTAATTGTAACACAGAACACTTAATGTTAGTTTGATGATGCGATGATGCACGTTGCTTTAATCGGGCTTCTTGGGGCACCTTGAATGATGGAGAAAAAAAACTCTATTACCTGAAGCAAAATAAGAACTTTTCAAACTTCGCTGTGCTAGAGACACTGCCAGTATTTACATATATTTATACACAGAACAATTTCGAAAAGACAAAATATTATAGTTTCAAGCATATGCAATTACGTACCTGAGGAGAAAAAACGAGTCGACAGAGAGTGTTCCACTGACTACAGGTGTCATGGTCCAGTCTTTGATCATTGTTACAATGCTTGCAGTATTTCCTGAAATGTTCGACATGAAGCTTTAATGAAGAAGTGCTCAGTCCACATTGTTTTCTCGGATGTTGTATATTATTAGGCTTATGTATGATTTAAACTCTTGAAAAGACAACTGCCACGCAAATAGGATATCAGTGCATTCTTACACTGAATAGTCAGGATGTATTTAATGCAGCCCCCTCCCCCAAATTCCCAAATTGTAAGCTGAACATGCACAGTTTTCTGTTACCAAAACTGCACACATTTTGTGCGTCTGAGTGCTTATGAGGTACTAAAATATATTCTACTCAGTGCTTTCATCTCCTCTACAATTTAGTTAGATGTGATATTTGAAAAACGTTTCAAGCACTTCTAGGCGCGTGAAGGGAATGAAGTGTTCTTAACAGGTTAAGTACTTAGACAATGTTAATGTGGTTTACAGTCTAAGCTTTAATAAAATCGCAACGTTCATTTTTCTGCTTTAGACAGTGAGATAATTTGTTATTTATTAATAACGTACACTGGATGAAAAGTTATTTGTGGTTACTAACTGCATGGATAGTGTACACGACTTGCTGGTCACGTGGCACTCACCGAGTAAATTACTTGTACCAGCAGACGGTATTATGAAAACATGACCCAGTATGACCCAAGTGATGGTGATTACCCGGATGCCATGGAGGCAGGATAGGTCACCTTGACCTTTTTCAGTCCTTAGCAGTTTGGTGCCATTCTCCAGCACAGAGAAACTCAGCAGCAGTTTGGCACAAAGGCGTTTGGACTGAAAGACTTGCAGGGAAAAACTTCTGAGAATTATCCGATTGTAGGTATACCAAAAATGAAGTCAAAGAAAAAAGTATAACCAACCAACCAACCAACCAACCAACCAACCAACCAACCAACCAACCAACCAACCAACCAACCAACCAGCCAGCCAGCCAGCCAGCCAGCCAGCCATGTTTGTACTATGTTTTGTTTTTGTTCAGTCCTGAAGAAAGAGTAATGCTCCAATAAGACGATTTTGTTTGTGTTTGTCTTCAATACCTGGTTCAGTTGCTTTGTTTTTAACACGGAATTAAGAATAAGATAGACTATGAGAATCGTCTTTTAAATGAAAGTGTTGATATCCAAAAGGTGAACTATTTTCGTTTCCAACCATGAGATACATTAGAACAAGTAGCAGCTGCAGTCAACACGAAAAGGTTTTAAACCCATCTGGGAGCTACAGAAGTCTGTTTAAAGAGGGGAAGATGGGTAATTACAGTCGCTGAATGTGTAGGTGTTTTTGATTTTTGATCTTGTGATGAGTGTTAGTAGGCTGCTGGAGATCCTAAGGGAGCATGAAAACGTGCCAGTTTGCTGGAAGATCATACTGCCTATGACCTCCCTCACCTTACACCCACCCCACCACTACCCTAACCTAACCTCTACCCTTTATCCTTCCCCTAAGCCCCCTTCCACCCAAAACATCGCCCCTCTTCCCCCCCCCAGCCCCCCAAAAGACCTCCGAAATAGAGCTCGTCATTTGACTGGCTCCAGTGAATTAGAATTTTTACGTGCTGGAAGCGGAAGAACACGAAGATACCTTTTGTTTCGCTGTCGTCGGGTTTCGCAGGATTATGACTAATGGGTATCTTGAGCCCGTTGGAGCTAACAGTCGGCACTTGGCCCTCTTCTACAATTTTCACTGCTTCTAGAGACATTCCGCCCTTTTCCTTGACATCGTCACAGGAAGCTTCGTTGATGTGTCCATCGAAGTAATTCGCCCAGCTGCCGCTTTCTGCTTTATTTCTGTTTCTCATCCAGTTGAGGAAAACTCCGTAGGCTGTACCCCACACGCAAAGCAAAGTGAGAAGGGCGATGATTCCGCTGTGGACAGAAGGCTAGTCCGTGATCCCTCATGAACTAGAGAGTAATGTATAATATACATACTAAGTAATATACTAATACACGTCCTACATACTAATGAATAACAAACGAGGAAGTAAACAGTATTTCACGTTTATATCAGATTAAAATAAATATAGGTTTGGATGTAATGAAAGTCTGTGCTGCAGAAAGAAGTAATGTTCCACATGCAGCACGGTTATTACTCTGTCTCGGAAATCTCTAGCTTTGAACAGTGTTTGGATGCTTTCAGAAAGCTGCTTGTAGGATTATTCTTGTTATTTTGGGTCTCTTAACTCTTCTGCTTCTAGATGCTTCAGATTTCTATATTTTCTGTCGCTTTTCGCAGAAGAAAACAGTCTGATTATTTCGGTAGGACGATTTGTTTTCCATTAGTGCTGAAACGGAGGATTTACGTTTAAAAAATGTCAGTCAAACTAATCTGTTTCTCACAATTTGTAAACTTCCCCATGTGGATCTACCAAATTAAATGATTATATTACATGCTGGCGGAAACTTTACCTTGCAATAATTTATACATTATGGTTCCTGTGCTGACTTTGCCAGTCAGGTGTGACGCATCCAAAGAGAACTGACGGTTTCTATGACTTCTAAATTAAAGTCAAACGTTCAAACTGTCTGGTATATCGTAACATGGCTTAAGCTCAGCAATTTACAGAAGCTAAGGCGCTAAAATGTGCGTCACATGGCATCAGGCATTAACCAGAGGAGATAAACACTTTTTTTTTTGCCATATAATAGACCTTGAAGGCTCCCATCTAAACTGTGCCAACCTGCTGTCAGCAGCCTAATCTGCAGTATTCGCTTCAGATTACTTACATAGTGACCCAGAATAGTTTGTCTTCGACAGGATCTTTGGACACGACACATTTGTTTCCTGCAGGGTACACTCCCAGGGCCTCTGCAAAATGTAAGCTTAGCTATTATAATTCCATCTATATAAGTAATAGCTACAAAAAAATAGAAACAGTTCATTGTTTGCTAACGAAGGTAGTATTTTATAATCGACTTCAGCCGGATTCCGTTGATCTTGAGGCTATTTCGTAACTCTGCATAGATTAAACGACCTTAGCCATGCTTAGTAATGGACATGAACACACTCACTGGATACGTATTCCACGAGCGATTGAATGTCGTCTCTGCAAGAAACGGGGAGGCATACGTCGACAAACAAGGTGCTAGCAACCGATGCTAGAAGTGCCTGGAACAAATGTATCAGAATCTACTTGAGTAAATCATGTATAGTGTAATAAATACTAGCCTACTTTATTATATTAGCGTGTTATTAATCTTAGTGGCGTCACCAAGCAGAAAACTCTTATCGCCATGATCGCCATATTTAAGTAGACCTCTATGATTAACACAAGAACTGATAGGTACCTGATTTTGCTTTTAAGCTTTCACTTATTTTAAGATGCGTTTTGAAACATGTGCGTGTGCATGGGTTTTACCAGTTGTTCTTTATCTCTTCTTTCGTTAGTTGTTGTCATTGTTTCAATTTTTCTGAATACAAAGTCCTCCCGGACTTAGTCAATAAAATAAAATTCATATTTGTGTTCTTTCAGGGTAGACTTTAAAATAAAATGGCTCTTCGTTCGGTACAGTTTTGGGACAGTTGCCTTCACTTTTGGTGCAGCGCTTCTACACATGGCCTTGACCGTAAACCCTTTCATTTATTTATTCATTAGCACATTATAATTGTTCATTTCTTCTTACTGCTTGAGGACCAAAACTTGAAAAATCCATCTTCACTTGAATCGTACAAAACAGTCCCTGGATCACGTGTTCAGCTGAGGTTTGTTGAGAAATAGCTTGACACTCGTCGTACTGTCCGACAAAAGTTTTCTCCCCTAAGAGTATACCGGCTTGTGGCTTCCCCATGGCGTCTATCACTGCAAAGACACACAAGCAGAGGTCATGCAAAGATGCTTGCAGTCCAAAGTGTCCCCCCCTTTCACCTACTCCCCCAAAGATCGAACACTTCTGCTCGATTCTCTTACCTCCCACAGCTGCTTTTTACCACCATCCCTTTTTCACGGGGCTTGGACAGCTCAGTTAGTAAAGCAGGGGAGTAGAAAGTGGAAGGCTGTTGGTTCGAATCCTGATGTGGCCAAGGATCATTTCGTGGAGTAATGCATTGTGGAAAATCCATTCGGCTATCTCTCCGCACATTAGACTGCCTGTCCGCACTGGCCATCTTACTGCAGCTATCAGTGTGGTGGTTCTTTCAGTGCATAGGTTAGTAATAAGACCCCATCCCCCCATAGTCCACCCTCTTGATATGCATTCAGTTTGCGGCAGGACGTTAAGCAACTAATAACCAACCTACCAACCTTTTTTTTCACCTTCTGTACTTCTAACGATGTTACTTTTACTGCCCGACTGGAGAAAGTATAAGCCCAACCCACCCCTACCCGCCACCCCCGTTTTAACTTGATACAAGGACTCTGTTTCTGAGTCAGTAAAATACATCCGCTGTGGTGGAGCGCATTTAATATATCTATTCTTATTTTGATACGTAGCCCTGGCTGTAATCTCCAAGTAATAGTCATAGCGAGTGCGATAAGCCACATTCTTTTTACTTGTTCAAGTGCAAATCGCGTGATAAGAATGCCGACCCAAGGAAAGACGTTGCCTAAGAATCGAAAACTTCTGAAGTCATATAAAAGACAAGCCCCAATCACTCTAACCTTAGAAATAGCGCGTTATTAAACATTTAAAAACTTACTATAGGCTCCTTAAATAATGAAAATAATCGTCGAACAGTAGTCCCTTGATATTTTTTCAAGTAAAAGAAGTGAATGACGATCCCTGGGCTTTTCTTAACCTACACACTTCGTCAAATATCTGTTTGGTCTGACGATTTAAGAAGGAAAACTGCAGTCCGACAGCTTCCTCAGAAAGCAGTGGTATATATATTTTGAAGAATATTCGACAGAGTGCGTTCGTTTAGAGAAGCCCATTTAGGTACAACAGGAAGTTTAAGTCCTTGAATATGGTTCCATACAGTGTCCGACCGGGGTGTAATCTTTGGCGTATAACAATATGCGTAATAAGCGGTATATTAGATGTATGGTATTTAGTGGATAGACGCAGGACACATAAGTATAGCACATTCTATATCTGACAGGGCCGGGAATGGACCTGCAATAAACTCAAACAGACCGCCTAGTGTGGACATGCATGACGGGTCAGACACACTATTTCGAGCTACTCGCACCCAGTCACACAAGTACATTGACAGGTTAACCCAAACTACAGCACTCAGGAGGGCTGACCCTCATGGGAACCTGACCCTTAGTCCTTAGTTTAGGGAGTATAAAGAGGCTGGCACGACCAGGGAGAGGACTTTTTTTTAAGCTTTTGGACGATGGACTGGGCGGAGTTACGGCGCTGGGGATGGATATAGAAACAAAAGTACTTGTGTGGCATCGATGCTTGAGATGTAATGTTACAGGCGTTGCCAGGTAGATCTGGTGATTAGAAAGACTAGCATGCACTCACTTTGTAGTGTCCACGGCTCCATATGTTCAAGTCCCGTCTGGAAGGCGGCCAGGTCTGCTGAGCACTGTGTCGACATCTGCAGGTGTGCGGGTAGACTGGCCATTTGTTGTAGAATCTTTTGTAGAACATTTGGAAAACCCAGGTTCTGTAGAAGATTTTGATTACCCGAATTCTGCAGCTGACCTAAGCGGGATGTCACGTCAGGCACAGAAGAAGGCGCACCGTTGGAACCAGT
>SMGT01008602.1:235866-253532 GCA_004794575.1 Lanistes nyassanus
CCCATAGAAAGGTGGAGGTCTCATACACCCCACCCCAACGATCTAAAAAAAAAAACCACCCAGGTCGCGGGACAACCTTTACCTTGTATATAAAATATAATAATTCATTAGAAAGGAATGCAATATAAAACAGGAAAAGCAGTACAACCTTTTGGTAAATGAAGAACATTTGTAAGTTAGGAGAGAGAGAGAGAGAGAGAGAAAGATAGAGACGAGTGAAATTAAATTTATTAAAAGACAGAGCTCGGAGTGAGATCGAATGTCCACAGCAGTTTGACCTAAAGGTCACACGAGGACAAGACAACGCAACAGTTTCATCGTACATGTCAAAATAAGAATGTAAATTCCTTTGTTCTTTAAAAAGAACAAAAAGTTAGAAAAGTATCAGAGCTTTCGTTTTAATATTCATCCGACCTTTTTCTCGATACAACACTTTTCTAATCAAAAGAAGATAAAGTACCCAAACTCTTTACCTTTCTCACTGCTTACAACGACAGCAGTTCTCTATGGAAGTCCATACTGGGGTGAGCTGCCTTACACAGTATTTATATCTTATCTCGGAAGTACGTCATTGTCACCCGACGGCGAAGTGAAAACTTTTGCCCTTGTTTGGGGTGTTCGAAAATAGGTGCTTTTTAAGGGGACTCTTGGCGAACTCGAGAGACAGGAGGTACCGATCTACCCGAGAACTATAGTCACGTGGGTGTAAACCTGTTCCTTTACTAGCTGCGTGTCGCTATTTCATAGCCTATTGTAAAGGCTTATCCGAAAGGAACTTGACTATGAATAAATATTAATAAAGAAAATACGAGGAAGTGTCCTTTATTTTATGTCGCTGCGATTTCCAGCTATTGGCTTCAGTCTGTCAGGTCAGATCACTCAGGTGCAGGCAGCCAAGCAATTTTTGCCACACTGGGTGCGGGTGTGCACAAAAGCACTTGCACATACAGACGAACAGGCTGCCATCAGGCAACAACAGCACTTTCGCGTCAGAAGAGGATAGAGTCACACGTGTACCCATGCGCTTGTGACTGTCGGGCTTTCTATGTTTCTAAGCGTTCCCTTCTCTCCCTTTTGTCCAAAGAACCCAGTGTATCAACGATACATCGCGGACTGTACACACATAACCAAAAAGTTATCCAGAGTTCAACGCGAAACAAGAAATTTTACACTACAAAAGTACGCCTCTCCCTTAGTGTTATCTAACAGTATAACTGTTTCCCGAATTATCTTCTCTATCAGACCGCAAATCACGTCATGGTCTTAAAACATTTGGTATGCAGCCACAAAATGTTATCGTCGCTTTCCTCTGTATATCATACTGCAATGGTACAAGCACTCCAGGGGTGAGGTTTCGCAATACCAATGTGTCGGTGGCAAGAACTAGAAAAGATCTATCTGCTGCAGTTGTGTTTACTTGCTGAGATTTTTAATACTAAGGTCAGCAGGTAAGGCTTTCATGGCGGGACGAGAAAAAAGGGTGGAGCTCAGGTAGAAAAGAAGAGTGATTTGGTGAACGAACACGAGAGATAAAAGGTCAGGTGAAATGGAATTTGTGAGGAGACGGAAAACTAAAGGGAGAAAAGAAGTAGGAGAAGGAGGATAAAGCAGGCAGCGTGATAGGACAGGGTTAGATATCAGAGAAGATTTCAGGTGGAGTACGATGAACTAGATCTAAAAATGTCGCTATCAAAGTTAAATATTTGCCCAGCAACTGAGGACAGAGACAGTAGGAATCCCCAACCCTCTAGACACGAAGAGAGTTTTGTTACAGATCGATTGGACAACATCCGGGTAGTGAAATAGCATGGCCGTCAAACAACCGAAAGAGTTGAAACCCTATCGAGTTGCCAGAATTTGCATCACGCAATTGTACCAGTAATCGCCTGCCGGGCATGCGATCGCGGGTGTGACTTTCTGTTTGCGTTCGTTAAAAGTTTCAGGTTATGCGCACAACGTCACACCAGCGCTTAAGCTTTCTTGACAATAAAGAAACACAAGTTTATATAAATATATATTGGAATTTTTTTAACTCTGAATAGAATATTCACATCGATGATTATGTAGGAAATGTACAAACACATCAAACCCATGCGTTATTTACTACACATCCTTCTTGATGACGAACGACAATGTAAATGAACCTGAAACATACTGACACGAAAATTATGGTAACTTAACAAATAATCAGACGAGGACGAGTCACAAAATGAGACGTGAATGATCTGGGTAAGCTTGTTTTGCAAAAGTCATTATAGTTTATATCATAGTCATGGTCATTCGCTGTTGTGTATTAATAACATGATGATAAAAGCCAGTATATGTGGTGGGACTGAACCCGTTAGGTGGATACCACTGCATGCTACGACACGGACAGAGCAGCAGCGGGTCAGATTACAGGCTGCCAGCTCGCGTCACGCGCGGGTTTGTACGCTGGGGTATATTTTCTCGCGCCTCTCCATTTAGAATAACCGTAGGTACTAACAGCTTACGGATTGTGATTCTACTGAATTTCTACTTTCTACTGATACCAAATTCAACTCTAATTTTTTTTGTAAACTGTATCAGTTAATAGGTAAAAATATAGTTGTTACTTGTCGACATTAGCCAGCAGAAATACATTTCAGCAAATTGACATACTTTCCTTTCTTTTCTACTGTGTAACATTAACCGGAAGAGCAAAACAAACACATTTTCAATTTTTACGTTCATTTCACCTTCAGTCCTGCATGACCAGAACACGCGTTATCGAGAGAGTAGGGGAGAGTGAAATACTGTAAATGTTTGCGAACAGCCACCACTCCTTCACGTATGTGGCAAACGCAAAAGAGTCGTGGATCGGAGGAGACGAAATTAAATTAATCATCCGTAATTTGGAGAAAGACAACATCCGGAAAAGACAACATTTCTAGAGACAAAAACTGTGAGCGGAGACGGAAGGGAGTTCATGTTCCTGCTAAAGTATTTGCTAGTCTGTGAGTTTTCCCTCCTCTCTCACGTCGGTTCACACATTAGGAACCACATCTTGCTCTTGCGCCACGTTTATCAGTGCTTGTTCTTTCTGCCAGCGCCACCTAGAAGTAGTTTCTCCAGGCCAAGGGCAGGCGACTCCACCAGCAACGAGAAGATGAATGAGACCATGTATGTGAGAACAGTCACGGAGATCGTCATGTCCGCCTGAAAACGTAGACCACTGGATGACAATTCGTCATCAAAGACTATAATTGGGATCAACATCCGAAGCAATATTATTGGATTCGTCTGTATTCTTAACTAGCAAATGCAAACAATGCAATTCCTGAATAAACACGAACAGCAAAATTTACCGAATGAAAACTGGCTAATTAAAGACACGTCTAGCTGGAATCGAAATGGCCATCGTTGAAACGTCACTAAAAAAAGTCTACATGTGAAGAAGCGTTAAACTTCCAAACGATTGTAAAAAACAAGACGACCAATGATTCTGAGGTTTGTGGAAGTTACTTTCGTTTGAAACAGTTTACGTATTTATCAATAATATTGCTTAGTTTTGTGTTGGATTTCTTTCAAAGTTAATTTTTTTGCATAGAAGTTTTTTTTAAAAAAAGCGTCTTTGTGCAGTTATTTTAACCTGTAGTTCAATGATCGAAATAATAAATTTCTGCCCAGCAATAAAATATCTCACCAAAGGTGTTGGTGTCTTGTTAGAGCAATCAGCGTCATACTTCGCCAAACTGTACAAAAGGTTTGGCGAAGGACTCACATTCGTCTGGTTAAGAACGGTCTTGACCATATTTGCGTGTGACCGTGGGTAACACTTTCTCCGTGATTTTATTTTGTTTTATTTTTTTATTTTGTCTGGTTTTGTTGTTGTTTTGGTGAGGTGAATATCAGAACGCCCTTTCTCCAAGGAGACGAACTCCTCATATCTCTTGCAGTCACTCACCACCGTCCATGACGAGGCGAAAAAAGGTGTGGTTCTGTTGCCCAAGAGAACGTAGAAAGTGACCAGGTGGAACAGGTACACGCCGTACGTGAGTCTCGACAGTGGCGTCCAGCCAGTCCAGGACAGAAAGGTGTTGACAAAACCTGGGTTCGCCGACACGCGAAACATGTGTAAACCACAACCATGTGTTCAAAGTCACGGAGAGTTTTGTGACACAAATTCTGTTTACATATTCATACAAAATTGATTGACTTGACATAGTCACCTGCGACAGCACCAATTTACCTAACTGAGCAAAGCGTCATATACTCTGTGTGGAAAATTGTCAGGATGTGCAGGAACAACAACAAAAAATCTCCCCTCACCCCACCAATAATTCACCATTTCTCTTTCTCTTCTCTCTTTCAATACATTTTTGTGTATCGGTATGAGCCACTTTATCTGTGTCTGTCTGTCTGTCTGTCTGTCTGTCTGTCTGTCTGTCTGTCTGTCTGTCTGTCTGTCTGTCTGTCTGTCTGTCTGTCTGTCTGTCTGCACCCGGTTCGCATTTACTAAATACGCGACATTGCAGCAATTTCGGCCTGCCGCCTCCTCAATATGGACTGTAGCATACCACGCGGCAGCGTCTCGTACTGTAGCAGCCATAATGACCATACCATACCTCTCCCGTAACCGTCACCCGAGCAAACTTTCCAAAATGTGCCACAAAAAAAAAAAAAAAAAGAAAGAAAAGACACAATGGAACGTCGAAAGGAAGATGCGCAAATCCTACCACCATATCCTCACTCGGCTACGGACCAATCAGCAGGCTGTGTTCATTCTCGCAATAAGAAACTGCTCTGTGACGTCTCGAGTCTCGCAGCTTCTCGTGGTCAGAATGAAAAGAAGCCACGTAAGTACTCGGTAGCTCAATGGTTAGTGCATTGGGTGTTTATAATACCTCCTGATCCTGAGCAGCAGGCGAAGATGACCCAGGCCACTGCGCATGCCCAGATGGGTCTGCTCAGTGACTCATACACGGCGTACTCATCGATAGCCCAGGAGACCTGGAAGGCTAAGTGGAAGTTTTTGACGTTATCCAACACGACGTAAACACAGGTCAGACCTGCAGCAGTGGCAAGCAGCCATCCCAGGACTGCGGCCGTCTGTAGGAGACCAAACATACCCTCTTGAACAAAGAGTTGAGGTTAAATGTAAAACAAGGGTACTGTACCAAGCTAAAAATGGACAAGACGAAGACAATCTACATGTTTCGGGGCACTACCCTGTGACGGTATGAAAAACTCTGTCTTTCCATTTCCAGCGCGTAACTTCACGCGATCGGGTTCTTCGCGTGACATCAGATTATAGCGTCAAATTGTGTTTATTTGACGTAGCCCACGGGTGACGACAGGGCATCTGTTCGCGACTTAACGGCCAGTTCCTGTATCAGATCACTGCACTTTCCAGCCGGACAGGCCGCTTCTCTGTAAGCTGCGCTGGTAGCCGTCACAACCGACATCCGACAGTAGCTGACCGCTGGAAGTTGCCCAGGCACGCAAGGTCTACATCACCGTGCGGCGAAACTAGTCGTCTGGTAACTCAACCACTGTAGTTGCAACGTGTGTGAATGGAATTATGTTTGAGAATTTCCTTTCTAACGAACGTATGCATGTGAGTTGGTTGTGCACTCTGCTAACGCCTATCCTAAAACACTCAGTGGCTTTGCAATTGTATATGTTATGTGTTGCAAACTTTTATTGGAAAAAAAAGTTAGACCATTTAGTTATGAAAGTGTTTGCGCGGACCACTTTTGTTGGGGGTCGCTGTGTTAACCGTAGCACAAACGACAAAAGCTCCCGCGCTGATGGTTACAGTTCTGCTGTGTTTCAGGACTGTTTCGTCATTTCGTCATTTCGCCATTTCGCCATTTTGCCATTTCGCCTTTTCGCCTCTTCGCCATTCCACTGCTTCGCCTTTTCACCGTTCCGCCACTTTTCTGTTTCGCTTCTTCTGTTCGCTGTTCCACGTTCGCCGGTTCTTCGTTCTTCGTCCAGTTCAACGCTTC
This sequence comes from Lanistes nyassanus, assembly GCA_004794575.1. NCBI lineage: Eukaryota > Metazoa > Mollusca > Gastropoda > Architaenioglossa > Ampullariidae > Lanistes > Lanistes nyassanus. The sequence continues at coordinate 241,839 of SMGT01008602.1, forward strand.
ATCCTTCGTTCGCCTTCACCTTCATCAGCATCTCCAACACTGCACAACCGTCAACACCCCATCTGTCATCGCATCAGGAACATCGACAAGTGTCACCAGCCCGAGCACGCACGCGGACTGTGCCATCTCACGCGTGAGATAAGTCGTGTATTCTGTGCTGACGCAAACGTGGTGACTCCGACATTTGTGGTCGGTGTGAACATTTTTCACAAAACAACACTGTCTTCAAACATTCACATTAACATTTTCGTTGCCATTCACATCAACCACACATCACCCATTTCATTGTGAGTTGATTAAATGTGGGTTTTCTATACACGGTCGACTTTTTTGTTGAAAAAAGAACGTGTGCATCTGGTGTTTGACAGTCGCTTTTTCAGGCTTCTACCTGTTCCACTGTACTTCCGCTGTAAGTGTACAGGCGCACATCCAGGTGCAAAACACGACACGTAAAACGTTACATACCCCTTCATCAGGACGACACAAAAACGACCAAAAAACGAAAAAAAGAAGAGAAAGCCTTAGCTTCAGTGGATGTGGCGCATGGGCTGGACTGCAGGAAAATTAGTCATTTTCCTGCTGTCCAGCCCATGCGCCACATCCACTGAAGCTAAGTCTTTCTCTTCTTTTTTTCGTTTTTTGGTCGTTTTTGTGTCGTCCTGAGGAAGGGGTAGTGCCCCGAAACATGTAGATTGTCTTCGTCTTTGTCCATTTTTAGCTTGGTACAGTTCCCTTGTTTTACATTTAATTTGGGCTTATCCTCCAAGCGGCAGTCGCTTGTTTTTCTTTTATAGAGTTGAGGTGTAAGACGATGACGATGACTGGGCAAAGTTAATGCATAGCCCACTTAACCATACAAATGAAAATAATCTCACAGTCGCACAGGAAATCCATACCATTTGTAAAGATGAAAAAAGTACGTCTGTAAATGAGCTGCATGCCCTGGCAACTAAAATTTACAGTGCGCTGTTTTCCGGAGCGCTAGAGTACAGGAAAGTTTACCTTCTGAATTCTGTGTTTGGAGCCCGTGGCGTAGAGTGCATATCCAAGGAGTAACCCGATGAAAAACGGCCCAACACGAGTCCAGGGAGGGTAGTACACATTCTTCATGTATTTGGTATTTTCCCTGGGAGTTTAAACGTGTTTATACACACACGCACAAGACACCCACAAATAGCACGCATAGAAATAGCGAGCACTCACGCACACAAGCACACACGCGCGCACGCACGCATTTGTACTGATTATCCCTGACGAAAGCAATGGTTAGGATTTTTTGTGGAGGTGGGTGGGTGGAGCGATCAGAGATTGGAAGGGAACGCAGTTTGGGCACCCTACAATTACTAGCATCATCACCAACAGAGAATGCCCTCCATTTTATGGAAGACGACAACTTACAAGCCGAGAAATTGTGTCCTTTGTCTGTGGATAATAACCCCGTTGCTGATGACATGAATGACAACGAAGGCGAAGCTGACGAGAATGCCAACGATTTTCTTTCTGAAACAGATTGAAGGCTTAATATTTTTAAATTTACGTTCACCTCCTCGTCTACCTGCATAAAAATATGGGCGATGTACCCAAAATAGGCTCAGACCTTTACAATGACATCTGTACAGGGGCATTTACTCCGCCTTACCTGTAGACCCAAGGGAGAAGAGCCAACGGTGCAATGATGTAAAACTGCATGTCGTTGGCCAGATACCAGCTCCATCCAAAACACTGATGATATGATATAAAAGTAGCAAGCAGCTTTGCGTTGTATGAGCTTGCAACAGTTGAAGTAAATCAAAAGAAATACTTTACCATTTATATTTTATTGATGTTTCTGATTGCACTTAAAGTTAAGAACATTTTCACTGTCGACAAACTGCTCTGAAGGCATTATCTCTGACCCATAAAGACATCGTTTTTGTTTAAGAAAGAAAAGAAAAAAAGAGACTTTTGTCTAATTCCTTGACAGTGTCTTATTTTTTGAGTGGCGGACTTTGTAGGAGAGTTAAGAATGTAGGGGAGAGGTGGACAGTAAGGGTGTCTACGCTAGGTACTCACCTGTTTGTCTGCTTCGACGATATTGTTAACGTAAAGGAGGTTGAGCCACCAATGTGTTCTGCAGTTCTGTATGTGGTCGATGTCGGAGTTGTCGTAGGGACCGGCCATAAGGTAGGGCGAAATGCCCACGTAGAACAGCAAGGACATCATATACAGGGGGGTTAGCCTGACAGGACAAACATGAAAATAAAACATTTTACCTGTGTGTAATGTTTGTCAGAAAAATGAACCTCAAGATTAGTGTTCATGGAAACTTGGACGGAACACTTCCCGACACAGGCAGAGGTACCCAACAGTTGTCTGCAGTTCCACTCCTCGACGGAAAACAGGTAGAGGTATACATCCAAACAGATATGTAGACATAAACACAAATACAATGAAACCCTCAAGTAGAACAGTTACATCAATATCTTGTGTCCTATTAGAAAACATTATTATAGCTTTCTTTCTCTTGGTACAAGAATTTGCTTGAAAAAGTGTAAACCTGACTGGACCCATGTGCAAACGTAAATAAACATTGATCAGCGTTTAGATAAACGATAGTTTAAATAGAAGCTAATATTGTTCGCAATTAATTCTGGGCAGCATTGTTAAATGTAAAGCTAACAAACTGTTTCATTTTGAAGCAGTTCGAAAACTTCTAACGTTAGTTAAGTTGGTTTGTTTTTAACGCTGTGATTGAGATAGATATGGAACATATCAATGTCGAGGTTAGGGTAGCGCGCGGACGCAGGTGCTGACCTCCAGAACCTGTGTACGTAATAGAGGGCCATGGCTCTGCAAGAAACTCCTCCAGCTTTCTGTGCCTGACGCAGAAAGATGTATGACGTGAGGCATCCACTGGAAACGAAAAAAAGGCTAATAGTCAGGCAACAGATAATCACAGAATGGTACAGCCTAACAACTAGCATGCACCACGAAATCGGCCGATGGTCTAAAACTATCGGACTGGTATCGTCATTAGGGTCAGTCCGAAGTCTATCGCTTTTTGTGTTTTCTGTCTTTCTTTTCCTCCTTTTCTTTCCTTCCTTCCGTTTGCAGTTATGGACTTCATCGCTGATCGAGTGGCCACATGTACGATGTACTTTCTGTCGAGAAAACGACTTAGAAATAGGAACAGAAAAAAATCGAGTGTCAGAGAAATGCTTACCTGATCACAAAGAAACTGTCGACAGAGAGCGTTCCACTGACTATTGGCATCTTCGTCCAGTCTTTCATCATAAGGGCAAGGTCTCGTATATTCCCTGAAACCAACAGGCAGCAAGGAGTGAGATCCTCTGTCTGCTGGGGACGCGTTTTCTGTTACGGAATTTTAAATGTTCTGCGCGCAGAAAAGTCTCTCAGACTGAGTTCCGAGCTCTTTGCAAAAAATCTTCTGGTGTGGAACCAAATGAAACGTCTACAGTAACCTGGGTAACTCAGGAAAGAGATTTCTTCAAAGACATACGCTGTTGTCTTCGTAGTCCCTCAACTGTCACTGACCTAGCGTGTTGCCCGTGGCCCCAATCAGCATGGAGAAGCAGTGACCCAGAATGACCCACGTGATGCTGATGACGCGCAGGCCGTGTAGACATGACAGGTCCGCCTGTCCTCTGCTGCAGTCCAGCAGCTTCTTGCCGTTGTCCAGCACAGAGAAACACAGCAGCAGACGAGTGCCCAGTCCTGCAGACCAGATGACATTAGTCTCCCAGTCAGACCAGAGGACATAAGTCTGTCAGTCAGACCAATCAGTCGGTCGGTCCGTCCGTCAGTCCGTTAGTCCGTCCGTCCGTCCGTCCGTTAGTCCGTCCGTCCGTCCGTCAGTCAGTCCGTCCGTTAGTCCGTCCGTCAGTCAGTCAGTCAGTCTGTTAGTTCGTCCGTCAATGCATCAGTCAGTCAGTCCGTTAGTCGGTTAGTCAGTTTGTCCGTCCGTCAGTCCCTCAGTTAGTCCATCTGTCAGTACGTCAGTCCCTCAGTCAGTCTGTCAGTTCTACCATTATATGGATCTCTTGTTTGCTTCAAAGATAAAGTGTGCAGCAACCTCTAATTAAAATCCGCCAATTCTCAACCCTCGCAGAAAGACACGGGGCTTCTGTTTTCTTTTTTAGGGATATTTTGTTGTTTATTTATGAATAATAAGGCAAATATAACTGACGTGTCTTGCTATTGTCCTCCTTTCATGCAGACATTGAGTGCCTGTCTGTGCGTTTGTCAGTCCTTTCGTCAGTTATGCAGCCTCTCTTGCTGTTTGTCTTTCTGTCTTGTTTCAGTCTCTCTATCTCCTTTTTTTCTTCTATCAAATGAACATGCTCTGTACACCTGTAAATTACACACACCTACGGAATCGCGCTTCTCCACACTAGATGGCGCCTCGCTTTCCGACACAACAATCTTCAGTCCGTTGGTGGCGGCGGCGGGTGGAGGAGTCTCGCTGACAACCCCGACATCATCCACTGCCAGAGCGCCGTTGGACGCTTTGTCGCATTTGCTGTCGTAACCCCCGTTGAGAAAACCATTTATTATTCCTGTCTTCCCGGTGCGGTAGTCGCTTTCTCTTTCCTTCTTCCTTTTCCGCAGCACCCCGTAGGTCGTTCCACACGCACACAAGACGGCAAGAAGAGTGGTGACAGCACTGCAACGGACAACAGCCCGAGGTGGACCCTGACGGTGCATTGGAAATCTGCATTATTGCTATTTGCCTTACAGTTGTGCATTACCAGCAAACATAACCATATTGATGGATTGAAGCAGGTATACCTGATCCAGGTATCACGGCAGATGCTGCTGGACTAGGTTGGTTGGTTTTTGTCCAGCAGCAAACTAAGTGAATATCAAGACGGTATTGTCTAGGCAAGTGAACGTGCTGCCACACTGGGACTGCTAATCCAACACAGGCTTCGGTCCCACCCAGTCACATTATAATGACACCGGGCCAACCAGTCCTAGTACTGTTCCCTATAGTGCCGGGCGTCTGGCAGCGCAGCTACTAGATCGCCAGTTTTTAAGTCGGGTATGACTCGGCCGGGTTGCGAACCACAGATCTCCAAGCTCGGAGGCGGAAGCTTAACCGTTAGACCACCGAGCCGGTCAGCCCGCCAAGGGTGTAGATGAATGACTGCCGCTACACAGACGCGAGAATCGCACGTGAAAATATAAACACCCTGAATTATGTTACGCTAGAGGTAACAGACGGATTCAAAAGGTGAGTTCCTACCCTACCCCCCCCCCCCCGAAAAAAAATTAAATAGCAAATACAAACTAGACTCATGGATGTGGGAATCACGAACAAAATCACAGCTCTCAGAAGAGAGAGAGAGAGAGAGAGAGATGGGGTTGGGCGGGTGTGTGTGGAATCATGCATTCAGGCTGAAAATAAAGATACTGCTACCCACATAGCGACCCAAAAAGCCGCGTCACTGGACGGATCCTTGTCTCTGACGCACTTCACGTCTTTCAGCTGGGCTCCAAGGTCCGCTGAAACATGACGTCACAATACGGTTAGCGCGTCTGAAGTGTAACGTGCATATAACTAGTGGCGCCAGGAGCATGGGTATGGTTAAAGAGTCTTCGATACTCTCTCTATATATATATATATTCTAAAAGCATCTAATGTGTCATGATAGTTGGTATTCACCCAAACTATCTGGAACTGATGAAATTCTGTTACCAGACGCTTGATAAAATGGATGAAGTGAGTAGAACACTGAGGGCTGATTTGCTTTCGTAGCAGGTCTATTACAAAGACGTGATATACTTTCTGCACCTATAGCAATCCCAGAGATGACGAAACAGTCTGTCAGACTTCGGGTTTATGTCAAGTATTCAGCCAGACGCACCTTATCTAAATGGTCTATTGGCACCGAGAAAGTACCTAGCTGAGTTATTGGGTGCAGTTCGACAGCACCAGAAAAGAGAGCATTCGGCTATGGAATGCGAAAGCGCTTGGAGGTACCTTGGCAATGAGGTTTTATCCGAGATAATCGAAAGACCATGGCTTCTGGAACTTACAAACAACTTGGTTAAAGATCACGAAGACGTCTGGGTCGGTACAGGAAGCCGGAAGACAGACATCCACGTACAGGGGATTCAATAACGAAGAGATTTGATTCTGCAATTTTCTCGTTGAGGTAAATATTAGTGATCGATTATGTCCATATACAAGTTAATAAAATGAACTACAATAAAGAGTCTCAGTACTCAGCAACATGGGTGTCTTTTACAACTTAGACTACTCCAAGTTCGCACAGATTACTGGGGCTTTTTTTCTAATGTAGATCAATAGCATTAGTAAAAAATAAAGAATTTCATTGAATCTGCCTTGAAGTACTCACATAATGCCATATTTTTTTCAAACAACTATCGCTTTGAAATGAAAGAAAATGAAGATCTATCGAATCTTTTGTTTTGTCCTTACCGCTTGCTCACCCAGACTGGAATAATTCAGCATCACTTGTGGAGTGCAGAAATGTCCCTCGATCACGTGACCGTTTTGTGTCGTCTGAGAAATCTCACGGCATTGGTCATACTGTCCCACCAAAGTTTTCTGTCCTTTCAAGATTCCAGCCTGTGGTTTTCCCATGGCGTCGAACACTAAAAGGCAAAGAAAATCAACACAACGGTGTAACCATTTGATGCGCGTTTTATATGAGGCTAAAGAAATCGTTAAAGAATAACTCCGAGTTCTTTTTATTTTTTCAAAATGCCTACGTTGTTTAATATTCTTCGTATGCTTTTTTGTGTTATCAGACCCGAGTGCGGCTGCGCGAGCCCAAGAACATTTGAAGACACAAAGACCCATGAGAAAAGTTTAGATTAGACTTTTGCTTTTGGTTTTTCTTGAAGAGAAACTCGCAAGTAAACTTGTTCCAGGTCCTTTCATGACTTTTATGGTGTAGAAGAATATGTAAACTACACTGTTTATTTTCCTGAGATGCACCCAAAACAACTGTTTATGGGGAAGTGGGAGTATAGAAAAGTGCGATTATCTGGGTTCGGTTTCGCTCTGAGGTCAAAATTCAACCAAATGAAATTTAGCGATAAAAAAAATGTACGTACAAAATTTTTTATCTGACACAAACCGAACTAAAAGTACGTTTGAAAAATTGCATTGCGCTCAGTATCGGCTACCAGGAATGAAATCTGCTCACTCTGTACAGTCCACATCTCCATACGACTGAAGCCGTTCTGAAGCTCTTCAAGATCCGACAAACACTGAGGTGAAATGGTTTTCGACAGGTTTGCTGCTTGCTGCTGCAGCACGGTGTTGAAGAGGTTCAGAATGAAATCCATGGGAGAAGACAGCAGTCCGCCACTGGAAAACTGACCTAACATGGCCAGCAGATCAAACGATCCAGTTTGGTTCGGGGTTGTCATCAGATCAGAGAGGGAAAGGTTACCTGCTAGTAGGAGGTTTATGGGTGATGACACATTTCCGCCAAGAATCTCAGCGAACAGAGCAGAAACAAATGGATCCACTGAGACGTTATAGCCAAGAAGCTGAGAGAGAAGTGTCTGGAACATCTGGCCAGATTGAAGACCGCCGGGGGAGAAGTTGGAAGGAGAGGCAGCGGTCGCGACCGAACTGGCTACAGTTGTCGTCGAACTGGAAAAGTTAGCGTGTGCTGTAATGGTTGGGGTAGAGTCTGGGGAGCTTCGTGTGGATGAGGATGAAGGGGAGGTGTCTGTGAAGAAAGATGTGCGCACTGCGGCTGCCGAAGCTCTGAAATTAGTTGTCAAGGTCTGAATGGAGGGAGCGATTGGAACGAACGCCGTACTGCTGGAGACATTGAGTGAAGGGTCGGTAACAGTAGACGAAACTGTTGGGGAGCCAGGCGAGCTGCTGAGGACGCTATACGAGGATTCTGGATCGGAAGAGGGTGTAGTGACGTCATTGGAGTCTGTTGTCTGTTGCCCGCACACTCGCCCTATCCTCAGGTTAGCTAAAAGCAAGGCGACGACCAGCAATTCTCGTCCCATTTCTCTTCTTCTGAAAAAGAATCCAACTGATCGATCAGACGACAACTCAAACCTTAATTCTTGTCACACGTTAACACGTACTTCTGCAAATAAAAGTCGAAATAATTAGTAATTTTACCAAGTCGCAATTCTCATTAAATAACGACACCAACTACAGTAAAAATACAGAGGATTTGAACTAACACCCTCATTAAACCACCAACCACTCACTCTCGCTTATTCACCCACTGACTCAGAAGTCCAGGGAAATATGAGTTTTACAAAAGCGCTCTTCCACTCGCTGGGCGGAAGACGAACTGATCCGATCCAGCAAAGGCGTGAGCTGTACCTGCAAACACGAATGTCCTGAAGTCAGCGGTCCTATAAACAGAAGCCTGTCTCTGCAAGAGCTCAAGACTATCATGAAAGTATATTTAAACTGACGAAAGAAAATGTCTCATGGAGCAAGAATTTACCCGTGAGCAAAGTCCAGTGTATTTGCCACAGATAAGACAGGAAAAACGCATTCTGTTGTTAAACATGAAAGAAGTTTTTTTAAAACTTTCATTGTTAAAAAAAGTCAGCGTTGGCCTTTGACCTATGCGCGTGACAATACTTGGCGGGCAAAGGTGTGGAGCAAAGTCCCAAAGGTCCATTCATCGATCCAAATTCCACCCATCAGGTGATCGAAGCGTGTCTCATAAATTTTATTCTATAGAGTGCCAGAGCTTACAGTTAAATGTTATCAAATTTTATTAGACAGATACGAGCAGAAACAATCAGAGAGTGTCTCCCACCTTGTATGGGGAAGGTGCGGTTCGAGAACTTCGGACATCTTCACTTGCATAGTCGGTAGGTAGCGTAGAAATGCAGAGCAGACTCCCATTAAAACCATCTCCCAGCAACCCCCAACTCCCCCTCACAAAACGAAAGGTAAACGAATAAACGAAAGAAGAAAGGAAGAAAATAACAGAGGAATAAGTCGCTTGACATCAAATATGTTGAAACACATGATTTTTCTTTACTCACGTACACCAAGGTTTTGCACCAGGCATAGGAAACTTTCGGCGTTGCACACTCTAGAGTGCACTGGGCCTAAGGCAGGATCCATTCTAGAGTCATTTCTACATAGGATCAATGCAGGAAGGAAGGAAGCACTCTGTACCTCATTGCATACTTGTTTACTGACTAAATAATAAGTAATAACAAGAAATCAAAGAATAATTTTCTGACAGTTTAATAACATGGCGTCTGCTAGACTGGAGCGAAAATTCCACCTGTAAACTTAATTATTTCACAGAAGGAAAAGCGTTAGAGCCCGAGTTTACTCAAAAAAAAAATAAATGTTATCAATGTTTTCGTAGGCAATCCTCATCCTGTCCTCGCTAACTGCCATCGACGTGTTTGCTGATTTGTAAAAGTACCATTCCCCTGCCTTCGATCCGGTTGTGCGGAAAGCAAAAATAATCTTCATTATTTCATAGAAAGAACACGATTAAGTAGCTACTTGAGGTGAGTGACTCCTGCCTGAGAAGAGCGAACTGTGCCAGGCTGCGTGCACTCTAGGCTGTCCCCTTCTTGAAGAGCGTTATCACGAGTGTGAATTATGGAGCACTTTGCCAGACAATCACTTTCGGTCATACGAAGTTGAGTTATTCAGCAAGTGTGTGTGCGTGCGTGTGCTAAGTGCGCGCGCGGGCGGTTGCGTACACACGAGAATTTGTGGATGTGTTTGGTGCATAGATGACCTGATACTTATTTCAAAAACTGATTGTATTTTCCTAAGCTGCAACCGGCTGACACGTTTCCATATGTAGATTTCAAACATAATCCACCCCCCAAGAAAAAAAACAAAACAAAAAACAAACAAGAAACAAATAATGATCTTGGACTCTTCAGATACAGCACTGGAGCTGTTCAGGCGACTTGGAGGGAAAGGCAAAATGTATTCTTGACCCCAGAGGGGCATGCAGAATTTTAAAAAAAACACAAATAAGTATAAGGATATTTATGTGGAAGTTAAGAAAGTGAAATGACATAATGATAACGCAGTGCCTTGCCTTATACATATATGAAAGAAACATCTAAAGAAGTAAGTTCCTATGAGGCTAAAGTCCAACACCAGGCTTTTCTCCGGTCTAAGACCTACATTCCGGACACATGCGTCAACAACGCAGCAATTAGACACAGACATAAGAGACGGCTGCTGTTGGTAATTATAGTTTTTAACATTTTAACATTATCTGCCTGTCGTGCATTGGATCACGTGCGAAGTGGAAGCGCAACGCGTGCCAGTGTTGAAGGATAAACTTTGAAGGAGAAATATGTGTCGGGTGAGAATGTGCTGACAGAAGGGTGTGGAAAAGGTAAGCAAAAGGCTGCACTGCCTGCCCCTACACAGTCGTCAACTGAACTGTTGAAAACGGCTCCAAGCCGCGCTGTTATGCCGCGCACGGTCCTGGTAAGCGATGGGTCGTGATGTAATCAAAGGGCAAGACATTCGTGTCTGGTCCCAGAAAAGGCTGGTATGACATGCTCCAAATGAGCACTCATCTTTCTTCTTTTTCTAAATTTCTACCAACCACATGGGATCTATACCAGCACATGGGATCTATACCAGCACATGGGATCTGTACCAGCATATGGAATCTCTTTCGTCTCATGGAGGTGTCTGGCAGGGTTTATATAGGTTTGTACTCTTGTCAAGAGCCGTTGATAAGAGTGTACGTGGGGGTCTAACGTTTACTGAGGGAAGATTTCAAAATAAATGTCTCTCCCTTCTTGTCATCGGCAGGCTGTAAGTTACCAGGTGTGACACAAAGCTCTGGTGACGGTGATGTTGCCGGGTCGCTAATTCACCTGGATGAGGGTTTTAATCTGAATAAAACATGTTCGGGAATGAAAAGCTAGGATAGCTTTGACGCCCAGTCTTCCATCCATCCATCCATCCATCCATCCATCCATCCATCCATCCATCCATCCATCCATCCATCCATCCATCCATCCATCCATCCATCCATCCATGCGTCCATCCATGCGTCCATCCATGCGTCCATCCGTGTAAATCTGTTTTCAGTAGCGCAAAGGTTAATGTTTTTCTTCAAGACAGAATCGTGCACTGTCCTTCTGGATATTGACGTTCACGCGGCATCTCGACCTTCTCAACTGTAGCCAGATCGAAGACAAACGAAATGAAAGTAAGCAGATGCCTGAATTAATTTTATTTCCTTACACTTAATTTCACGCATGCCAAAACAAAATCTAGTGGTGATGCATTATCTGCCCCTTTCCCTCAAAACAGTCGAGCAGCATTTTCTCCAGACCAAAGGGAGGCGACTCCACAGGCAACGAGAAGACGAAGGGCACTGTGAAGGTCAGCACATGAAAATGTTACCAGCGCTGGCTTGCATGAGCGTCCGTAGTTGCTGTTCTTGTCACAAGAGTGATAGTAAGGCCCATTCGTCCTGTGGATTTTACGTCCACCGTTATGTATGAACAGGGAATAAGAACGATCATGCAAGCCATCCCAGATCCACAGTCAGCACTCAGGAACGTCCGTTTCGATTGAACTTGAAATTATGGAAATTATATTTTCTCTTGGTTATTTTTATTATCATTAGTAAATGGGATGGGTTTTACAACTGAGTCATAACAGAAACGAAAGAGGGGTGGGGAGCAAAAAATACTCCTCCGGCATACTCCTTTCCC
>SMGT01008602.1:253838-269927 GCA_004794575.1 Lanistes nyassanus
GACTGGGCATCTTTCATTCCAACACTCACTTTCCTAACCCTCCCCCTCCCCCCCCAAATCATTACTAGCAACTATGCTAGATATAACAATATGCGTGCCATCTGTAGGTAACAAAGATGGTAGTTAGGCATATTGTTAGAGTACAGTTTGGGAGAGGACACTGCACATATGACAGGTCTGGGAACTAAACTTAACACAGAGCAAGACAGACACTAGGGAGGCCAGACACATCATTTTTAGCCACCCAGCACTCAGCTAACCATACACAAGTTCAAGTTCAAGTTCAAGTTTCTTTATATAGCTCCAAACATGCACTGTCCACGAGGGCCACAGAGTGCGCATATGTCAATCACAATCACACGTGCAGCTCGTAGGAATCCGACACTCTACACGTAGGTTAGGTATATAAACCCTGGTGGGGGCAGACACAATATGGAGATTACTGATGAAAGTAGCTAGGTCGACGAATGGCGAGATAGAAAGAAGGGAAGCTGAAATTTCTTCGAAGTAGTCTTGGTATTTCGTGACTTGTTCAAGATGCCGTCTATTGAACTGCAGAGCTCAGATGTTGTTTGTTGTATAAAGAGAAGGGAGGCCTGATGGCCGGTTGCACAGAACATGTCAAATAAAGGAACTGAACTGCAAAGAAGTACTTGGGGTCTTCTCTATGTCACGTATACAACGGTGACTGAGACGGTCATGCTACATCATCTTTCTGGTACCGTGACCATGTTACATCTTTCTTTCTGGTGCTGTGACTCTCTTCTAACTTGGAAAACAATAACGCTACATAGGCTATAGCATAATAATGACCGAATTCTCTTGTTACAAGTGATGTACGTTTGCACAGTTTAGATACGGATGCATTATTCGCAGTCATTCTGGCTGGCTGTCTGGCTGGCTGTCTGGCTGGCTGTCTGGCTGGCTGGTTGGTTGGTTGGTTTAGAGGGACAGTTCTTTTACCTCGCGGTGATTTCTCACTATGGGGGGATGGGGTCCTATTACTAAGCTATACACTGAAAGAACCACCAGGCCGATAGCAGCAGCAAGATAGCCAGTGGGGACAGGCAGTTTAATATGGGGGAGTGGGACTCTGTACAATGCATAACTCCAGAAAACAATCCTTAGCCACATCTGTATTTGAACCATCAACCTTCCACCTGCTAGTCCCCAGCTGTACCGAGCGAGCTATCCAGGCCCCTGAGCTGTTCTGCCTATAGCTGTCTGGGGATAATGATGTTGCTTGTGATGTAGAGAATGACGAGAGTAGCACTGAAGTCAATGCAAATGATTTTCGTTCTGGAAAAAAGACGGAACTTGATGTCACCATGAAAACATTAGAAAGTGATGCAAAGGACTTTTTCTTCAGTGACACAGAATGAGCAAGCAGTCTCGATGGCAGGAAACGAAAAGATCCAGGGCTGTTGGTAGTGTGTGATGTGTCGGAAACAGCGGAGAGGGCGAGATGGGAGAGACGGGATGACGTATGTCATACAGTGTATATCTGATATTTATATCTGTGTGTGACGGGATGACGTATGTCATACAGTGTATATCTGATATTTATATCTGTGTGACGGAGCGCGTGTTTGCGTGTGTGCGAGAGGAAGGGATGAGGAGAGGGAGGGAGAAGAGGAGGGAGACGATAGAAGAAGTGACAATAATGGAGAATATATAAATGAAGATGTATAGAGAGAGGTGAAGGAGAAACACATACACACACACAATCGCTTTGAGAGAGAGAGAGAGAGAAGGGAGAAGAGAGATTGGGGACAGGTAGAAGGGAAAGAACGGAAGGAGAATCGAAGATTACAATATTACGCTAAACAGAAAGCTCCTGGAAAAAAGGATGTTTCTCAGAAACCGGCCCATGCAGTCTGTTAAAATCAAAAGGTAAACCCACGGTAGCCACTGACCCACTTTCTGCGTTACCTGAGTACAGCGCTGACAGTTACCTACAATCTTCCTCTTCCCCTCTTCTCTCTCTATCTTTCTCTGTGTTCTCGCGTGCGGGCGTGACTATCTTTGTGCATGAGGGGGTATGTGAGTGGTTTCTGTGTGTGTTTCCGTAAAGATTAAAGTGTCTATATATATTGTATATAGTATATTGGTCTATGTGTGTGTATGTATATCATTTCCGAGTAGGTTTGGGCATGATGCATGTGTTTTTACATTCTCATAACAAAATATATTTCAAAATCTTACTATATTCTACACAGGCTAGAAGCTCAAAGGACTTTTTCCACATAGCGTAATGTTTTGGGTCACCCTTCCGTCAGTTTGAGGAAGTGTGAAGAGTGTTGTTGCTGGGGTCTCTCTGTTTAGCACACCCAGTTACATGACACCCTTAGCGTTATGTAGGTGAACTTGCAAAGTGTAGCCCATCGTGATGCAGCTGTGTAACAACAGACACATTCGCTACCCGACTTTGCCCTCCTGCAACAGTTCTTTGTGAGTCACGTTTTATTTACGGACTATGGGTTTACCCCGGCGTCTATTCCTAGCAAAAGCTTAACCCGTACATCTAGGCACAAATCACTTCCCGCTACAGCAGGGACGACCTACTTCTGACAGCAGTGAACCTCGAAGGTCCAACCATGGCGGAGGTCGGTGGAGAGTTTCCTTCACTGCGCAGAGCACCTGGCCTCTCTCACCTGCTGGTCGCTTTGCTCTGCCTCATCTACCTGAACTTCAGTAGGGTCACCTGCAGCTCACTTTGCGGTGAGTACAGCGTTTGATTCTATAAACAACCTCCCCTATCCCTCCCACATCCACAACAAGCAACCCGCCTTGCTTGCAGATTATGTGCAAGGTAATTAATTTCACCTTGATAACATGCAGATCTTTGCTCCATACACTTACTGATAAAGGGTTTATTCCTCGTGCCTACAATAACTGCTAAAGCAAAGACAACGTTTAAAGGACCCAGCTCTTAGCTCCGTTGACAAATGATTTCGTATCTCTTTATCCCCGCGCACAAATATCACAGGTAACATGTGGCTTTCGTTCTGCACACTTCTCCTTTGTCTACCATAATCAGCTCTTATCGTGTTACATGTTACTTCTTTGCTGATGATACTCAGCTTCTAGACAGTGATACACCCGGCAACGTACACGTGCTACTGTCTCCACATCTGAGTGCTACAAGGACATTGAAATCTGATAAACTTCAGCTTAACTACAAGACCGAAGCCATTCTCAGTGACACAGGTGAAAAGACAGGTGAAAAGCTCTTTCACCTTTCTTCCACCCTTTCTCTTAATCTTGACAACGCCACCATTTCTCTCTCAGTTATGGCCAAGAATTTTGGTGCCATTTTCAGCACCACTCTGTCCACGCATAACTTTGTCTCTCGCACTGTTAGGAGCTGCTGCTATCATCTCCGCTGCATTAGTCTGATCCTCAAACACCTCTACAAACCTCTTCCTGTCCCTCGTCATGTCTCTCGTCGGTTAGTGAAACTCTTCTCTCTGGCCTTTTTGACCCCCCCCCCTTCTCTCTGTCCATTAGAGTCTACAGAACAGCGCATCATTTGTAAACAAAACGAAAACTGACCACAGCACCCGTTCTCTTGTTTCCCTCCACTGGCCGTTCTCTGCCACAAGTATCTCAAGGGCCTGTCTGTCCACTGTGCTTCAGACCGTTCGCCCTCTCACTGTCTCTGTTCACCTAGGAAACCACTTTGTCTTCCCACTCCTCGCACCAAGCTCGGCGCCTGTGGTCCTTGATCTTTTTCTCGTCTTCAGTTCGTCTCAGCTTTGACCCGTCCGAAACTTTTCTGAAGGTTGCATGGGAATAAAAAGGAAAGAGCAGTACTCATAATCCTAAGATATTCATAAAACCCAAGATCTCGTGAATAACTATGCTAATAAAAAAAGTTAATGAGGCGCTACACCTGAATAAATTTTATAGCGCAAAGCGGTTATTTGCGTTCTTGACCTCTGAATGCTTTCATCGTGTTTCTTCATTACTTCCTTCCTTTTTTATATTTTGTTCTAGTTTCTAAATAAATAGCACCCCCGAATGAACTTTGATGCCCCGATTAACAGCGATCTGCTAAGATTTTACCTGTAGATATGTGACACTGATACCGCATACTGGTTGCCTTTAATGTCACTTTGACTCTGCAGTAGGATATCCGTCTATAGCCGTGTCGTGAGGTAGACTTTCTCGGTATATCTTACGATAGAAGAAAACGTGTGATTTAAAAATTATTCCTTTTCCAACAACCGCTGGACTTTTTGAAAAAAGATCCCTGTAGACCTACGGAAATGCAGACGGTGTGCATATTTGCACCTGTAGAAGTCTACGCATGCGTGTGTGGCTATAAGGTATCAGTAGTGTAACGATGCATTTGACAGTAGGCCCTACATGTCCAGGGATCGTGCTGTTTAGTCTCAGTGGCATATAGACAGTACGCCGAATTCCGCCATGTTACGCAAAACGTCCATTTTCGCACAGCACTGAGAAAGTAGAGAGAAGGAGAACTTGACGCACGTATATGAAACTAACTCCGGACAAGACATTGATAAGTTAACTAATGCTATTGTGCCATAAAAACGCAGTTAAAATCAGACCGATATTAATTGACATAGCGCGTGTCAAGGCCAGAATTGGCCATCTACTCACTCCTGAACACACTTTAGTGCAGATTGTAAATCTTCGGTGCATTTTTATTAAAAACTCCAGTTTGAGACTTAATTATATTCATGAATCATCATCATCATCATCATCATCATCATCATCATCATCATCATCATCATCATCATCATCATCATCATCATTTACACATTGCTCAAGGAATCTGTGAGTGAAGGACCTGTGAGATTTGTGAGTGAAGCCCCTGTGAGATTTGTGTGAAGGGCATGTGAGATCTGTGGGTAAAAAGCACATGGGATTTTGTGTGTAAAGGACTTGTGAGATCTCTCTGTGGAGGGCCTGTGAGAGCTGTGTGTGAAGGGCATGAGAGCTGTGTGTGAAGGGCGTGAGAGCTGTGTGTGAATGACCTGTGAGTTAAGCGTGCTTTGTTCATGAAGGCCCTATGAGAGTTGTCTGTCAAGTGTTTGTGAGAGCTGTATGTGAGAGGGCTGTGAGCTCTGTGCGATTGTTGTGTAAAGTGTCAGAGATCTGTGTGTAGGACCTGTGAGATCTGTGTGTAAAGGGGCCATGACAAGGCTTGAGTGAGCATGGCAAAGATAACATCATTAGTCAAGTGCCGACGCTGTATAGACGACAAGCAATGTTGAATACCGAAGATCGTAGCTTCTAATTTTCAGGGCCAGCGAGAATAGTGTGTAAGAGGTACACGTTAGCAAAAATCTAGTTCAGACAATGTATTAGAGATACACAAGGGAATGCAAACACGAACAGGTATATTATCTATCTGTGATGGACGCAGCCATCACGGAGACGGTTTTGGCCACCATGCTTACAGCCACACCTAAATCCGATGCAGTCTTGTCCATGATGCCCGATACTAGCGGCACGTAGCAACGGCAGCGTCTTCGAGACAAATGGCCGAGCTGTCCCACACTGCACAGAGTAGTGAGGTCATGCTCACTATAAAGCGATTCCATGCGTGAGTCATTTCCTTCTTCTTGCCCTAGCGACCCTTTTCGCGAAACGACAGGTCTGCCATAAACACCTGATAATCCAACCACTGCATGGAGGGTAGCGCCCATTGTTTGAAATGGGCATAGTGCACGAGATATGCGTCCGTTTCGTCATCGTCTGACGCCCACGTTCACGCAGTGTGAGCGGCTTGCTGGCGCACAGGCCCCGGACTGCTTCAGGAGAGTTGCCCCAACATGCGAGGCAGCTTGCGTCTGCGTCCTGCGAGGTGAAAACAAACACGAAGATCGAAAGTAGAATGTTTCGCATGAACCTCTCAGCTCCAATTGTTTGTCATTCGTCTGCGAATACCCCGTTCTGAAATCTAGCCTTTCTCGTCAACTTAGACCAAATCAGAGAACAAGCGTCTTTCCGTCCGTCCCTTCATCCGTCCGTCCGTCTGTCTGTCTACACTAGGTTCGCGTCTACTGAATAGAGTCTTAGGATCCACTTTTCCCCTTACTCAGTAGGTGCTGTAGCTTGCTATGCTCCACGGGAGCATGCTACATCCCCTGCTGAGTAAGGATCAGTCCGACAACATAAACACCAAAAATACTCCAACTTTACTGGCACCGTCTTACTGCGCACTGCGCGATCCCTTTTTGCAAACATGTGTTCACGATGTCGTGCTGCTTCTCAGTAAGTCTGTGCGGGGTGCAGATGAAAATTTTGTGACGACAAATGCTTTTGCTGAGCAAGTTTTTAAACTGATGATATACAGCAGCCGATGCATGATGATGCTGTTCATCAAGTTTGTTGCTCAGAGCCGAAGTTTAGCCATGGCGTAATGCTGTTAATTGATACGTGTGTTACATGAAGTGAACTTTAGCCGTGGCGTAATGCTATTAATTGATAAGTGTGCTACATGAAATAAACTTTTGCCGTGGCGTAATGCTGTTGCTTAACAATTTTGTTACACAGTTACATTTCAGAACACTTTAACTTCTCTAATAACCCTTTTTCTGAACTGTACGCTTTGCTCTCTGCAGAACTGAAAGTGGCACAGCCCTCTGCTGCGGAGCTAGAGTTGACGTGTGAATGTGGAAACAGTTCAGATGAATCCACCAGACACATCAGCAGCTTTAAGGTCACCTTTCAAGCCGGCCGATATCTCACCATACCTGTGGCCGAGCTTAACAAGTCGGGATGCTCTAACTACTTCGCCAACAATGTGAAGGTATCAATAACGAACAGTGTTGTTAGGGACAGGGTGGGGTGAGTGGTAGAGGAAACCGTGTTACCTGGAGGAAAACCCAACCTCCTTCTCCTGTAATAGCAGCCGCAGGCAGAGAAAATTTGATGTGAGGAAGGCAGATCTGGACCTACCACCTCCAGCGTCTGGGCCACACCGCGCGCTCACACGTCACGTCAGTGTCAAAGGCCGTTACAGGTAAAAGTGGCAGAAGAACAACGTGGAACTTACTGTGAGGCACACGACACCTGGGCGTGCATCGCTGCTACATTTGGCTCATTTAATCGAAATTGCCCCTAAAGCAGATCCCAGAGTGTACGAATAACATGTGACTAAAAAGTAGTATACATGTGTACACCGCTGTTCGTAACTGTGTTCCAGATGACTTTTCCAGAATGTCAGTGTTGTAAGAAAGGCTCTCGAAAGTTCACCATAGTGCTCTCAGAACTGGATGACTTCGATGTTGGGAAGTACACCTGTAAGATCAGATTTCCACAGCGAGCAGATGAGACGGAACAGAGTGTATCAGCGCAGTACCAAGGTGAGACAAAAAAAAAAAAACCCCAGTTGTATAGCACTATGGCAAAGAACTATGGTATAGCACTATGGGAGATACTTTTCTCGGGGGGAGGTGGCGTAATTAATGCAGATTTTAAAGTAGGCTAACGTTCAGATGGCGAAGTGC
Source organism: Lanistes nyassanus (assembly GCA_004794575.1). Lineage (NCBI taxonomy): Eukaryota > Metazoa > Mollusca > Gastropoda > Architaenioglossa > Ampullariidae > Lanistes > Lanistes nyassanus. The sequence goes on from SMGT01008602.1 coordinate 261,326, forward strand.
AGGCATGAGATGTGTTGCATAACCGTTTGCCTGTCCTATCCATGTACATAAAACAGGCTCCTAGTGTTTCACCGCTTGAACAGGCATAACGTGCGTGCGATGTAGAGAGAAAGGATACGAACCGTGTACTGCACCACAAGGGTGGGGCCCCAAGCGGAGATTGTTGGGGTCGGTGTAACATGCCGATCTAATCTGCGTCCGTTTGTACTAACACACGAACGCGGAAGCCAGTGTGATTTACCCAGAGTTCCAGCCCACCGAAGCAGCTGAAGCAGCATTCAAATGTGCCACAGAAGAGATTGGAGCGATGCGAACAGAAGGGAGATGTATTGCTCTGATTTCGCCCCTTCTGCACCAACCTCTAGCCATTCAGAGCGGCAGACACATCGCTGAACCCCGCTCAGCCACTTCTGGGTTTCTCATTTTCTCTTGCAACGCCTACTCGTAAACTTCGGTGAACTCAACCAAAGCTTCGTTAGATTAGAAAAGATATAACGACTTTGGGAAGGCGAGCCAGTGGAATAAACTATGCGCGGCATTATAAGCATGTGGTGAGCAAGGAGACGGAGCGCCAATTGTGTGGAAATGTTTTCGATAGATCTGGACTCCTGTGAAAATATCTAAGTTCCGTTTTTTTTCTCCAGCGCCGAAAACGACAACTACGACACAGCAGGTGATGGCTACGTCCATCTTTGGAGACGATTCAACGGAAAGGCCTCACGCTGAGTTCAAGAGCAACTTGACAGGCGCGTTGGAAATGCAAGCAGGCACAGACACAGGTAAGAAGACAGGCAAATAGACAGCAGGTAGGCGAAAAAGAAGGCAGGCAGGCAGACAGACGACTTTATTATAAAAGAAAAGATGCCATAAACACACAGAGATTTTACAGACACACAGAGATGTCACGGGCAAACAGATCTTACACACATGTTACACGCACACAGAGAGAGAGAGAAAGAGAGAGACGTAACATAAACAGAAATGTCACAGACACAGAGATGTCACAGACACAGAGATGTCACAGACATAGTTTTTACAAACATCCAGAGATTTTACAGACGCACATCGACACATAGAGATATTACAGAAACACGGAGATGTCACACACAGAAATTTGACAGACCTACAGAGGTGTCCAGTATGTCACAGACACAGGGAACTGAACTGAAACAGAAACAAGGATAACACACATCTCGGCCAAATTTTCTCTAGGGACGTACAGAACAGAGGTGAGACAGTCTCTTCCCCCACTACTAGCAAGCCATAGCCCCCCCCCCCCACCACCACTCTGCCATCCACACATCAAGGCGTGGAGAGAGCACGGAAAACGCGATTTTACTACTGTAATAATATTATTGTATTTTTTCCAGGAGATTCCGAGACGAAAGTGGGATCAACCATTGTGATCATCGTTATCGCTGTGGCAGCGATTGTTGTCGTTTTAGTCGTTGCCATCGTTGTCTTCGGTTACACAGGTGAATTTCACGTCATGATCCCAGACACTGGTCAAACAGACAACGCGTGCGGCAACACCAGCATCATCTTCTTCAGCTGAGTTGCTCAACCCCATCCACCCATCCATCCATCCATCCATCCATCCATCCATCCATCCATCCATCCATCCATCCATCCATCCATCCATCCATCCATCCATCCATCCACTCACCCATCCACCCATCCATCCATCCATCTGCATTCCCTTCGAGTTTCACTTGTGAACTGTACTGGCCCGCAGTAAATCGGCAGATAATTGGAAACTTTCAGAAAGTAACAACAGAAAACAATTTATTTAACTAGATGTTTTGATGATGCATTTGAATGTTTTGGTTAATCAGTGAGTTGAGTGATACATACGTGAATCATGTTAAAAAAAACGGGGTGTGGTGAGAAACAGTTTCATAGTACTGCTCAGGTCACTAGCAAATGTATGAAGCAACCAACAAAATTAGAGGGACCTATGCCATCGATCCATCATTTTATCAAAGGAAACCCTTTAGCACCCATCTACCCATCTGCCAAGCCACCCAACTGCCTTGTAGACAATAAGTCAAAATATCCTAACTTTTTCTTGTCCGCAATCACCAGGATGCAAGAAATTGGTACGCGGACATATTTACGGGCATCCAGGCAACGATTACGACGACCAACTTTCAGGTAAGAGTGAGCGTTGCTCAGCACAAGCATGACAAAAACAAGAAGTAAATGCTGAAATAAAGTAAATGTATCTCTGAAATAAGAACTAGACACTAGGCCTACATGCGAGTTGTTCAATCGCTTTTGCTCAACGCTGACTTTGGGAGTCATCATAATTTTACTCGAGGCAGGAAGCACTTGAAGTCTGTAATATTGGTTATTGGAAACCTTTAGGTGGGCTCGATGGATTGGACGAAGCTGAATAAAAAAGGTGATGGAACATTATGGCAATCTCTAGTAACAAAATATCTAAATTTGACAAAAATGGATACAAATCGGCGAAGAAATACTTCAGTCTCATTTCGGGAAAGTCGTGGATGGTTGAGGAGAGGATCTTTCTGGAAATCGTATGAAAGCTTTGTTGGGACTGGCTGGATGAGTTCTTGACAACTATTTTCATTCGACTGAGATATAGAGAGTATACATTAATACATTTTATAAATGCTTTCCCTCAGATGTTGTCTCAGCCGTTCCAGTCACATGTCTGGACCACACAGAAAGCAAAACGCTCAACCGCGCGGACAGAAAGAGAGGCACAGACCGGAACCGGGTCCGCGGAAAGGACAGACCGGAGCCAGGTGGGGAACACCACGAAAACATGTTGCTGCTAGAAAAGGCCTGTCTGCTCTCCCACACACGCGCGAGCAGCGGTGAAGCCGAAGACACGCTGAAGAAGGAGTATTGCGATAATAACGCTCTGCTGCTGATGCCAAACAGCGGGTCAGGGTTCTGCACCGGCTGCCGCAAGAGGGAATGGACACATTTGAGTTGCTATGGTAACCCTAACAACCAAGACGACGATGGCGCGTCAGCAGTCGTAGTTTTGCACCAGAATCCTGCAGCTCTGTCCACAGAACGCGACAGCGATCCAAACAGAGTAACTTACGTCGAGAACAGCGCAAACGCAGCGGCTCACAGGTGTTATCAGGTAGCTTGCAGCGCACAGGCGCACCTTTGTCCACCTGGTACTTCTGCCGGAAGTCTGTGCGCCCACCATGATGCGTGCGCGCGACGGCAGGCGGCAGGAGACAGCAGACAGGTCGTAGCCGCTAGTCCTTGCCGGTTTTACGCAGACGCTGGTCAAAGTCGCAACAGGGGTGTCACTGGCTGCAGGTCAAGGTCGCACGAGGAGACGGATGCTGACCGCTTGTTCCCACCAGTCACGCGGCAAACCGGATCTGCGTCACGTTGCCCGGACATCAGCCGCGTTCTCGACCTGCCGCTCCCGCCCGCCAGCACCCAGGCACGCGATCCAAGCCCGGGAAAGCGTCGTCCAGTGGAGGGAACGTCCGTCACGCCTGGACGTTTCTCGAGCATGGAGGTAAGAGGGAAACAAGGAATGGTAAAACGAGGTCGAGAACGCAGGGACGGAAAGGGAGACAAATACAAGGGAACGGCAGATACGATGAGTGGATGATAGAAGTGAACATGATCACCCCTTTCACGATTTGACGTGACGTGTATCCAAAAAGGCCAATGTTTGGCTGCTAGGTTTTCTCTATAGATATAGTGGGTTTTAGAATGGACTATATCTGCACTCTCTCTCTCTCTCACTCGGTCACTCACTCACACTCACTCGCTCACTCTCTCGCGTGCACATGCAAGCCACAGATCTTACCGTAGATCGTTTGACAACTTAACCCAGGCACCAAGATGTTGCCAGAGTTTGACGAGACACGACAAATGACACAGGAAGTATTAAAATTCTAAAGGGCATGACTCTTCCACCTCACCAGGCAGTCTCTTCCCTGGACTCCTGCTCAAGTTGTTGCGATAGCGAGACAGAGAAGCCGATCCGTGACAACACCTTTGAAGCAAGAGAAGGTGACCTCCACCCCAGCACCTGTTGTCGTTCAGGGTGTCGCCGGCACCATCATTGCGGTCCTCATCACAGAAGATCTCGGATGACGATGTCAAGCGCCTTCGGGAGCGACCAACCAGACGTGGTCAGCATTGATGGCGAAGTTGGAAACTCGCAGAGCAACTCAGCTCCTGCTGAAGCTGATGAAAGACCACCGGAAGTCATGAAAACGCAACCAGGGGAAGTCCAACTGAACTGCCTGTCTGCCGATCACCTGGCGTCCAGTGTCAGTCACGTGACAAAACTCAACTTGCCTGTCCCGAGATTTCGTTCTCGGTCGTCGTCGCCTAGGCGACCTTGCAAAAGGGAAGATCAGCGCAGGAGAGGAGACAGGGGGAGATCATCAGAGAACCCTGGAGGCGATTCCTCAGTTCCGCGGGCCAGCGAAGGGGAGGGAACCCAGCTCTCGGCCCTGTCCCGACACGGCAAGGCAGCTGGTCAAACAGACAACGCGTGCGGCAACACCAGCATCAGCGACAACTCAGCAGCGACGTCCACATCACTGACTGTGCAAGGGTTGGACGTCGATGATTCGTGCAGTGGGCAGGCAAACGAGGTGCAACTGCGTGAGATCAAGACGGACAACGAGACGCAGTGCAAGCGTCCCGTCTCGGCCAAGGGCGACAACCTGGGACTTCCGGTCAGATGCGCGTCCGACGTCTCCGCGCACGGCACGCATGCTGCGCCGTCCGATGTTAGAGTTCAAGGTTCATCAGGGGTCGTGGTCAGTCTCATCCAGCGGACGGAATCTGGTCGCAGCGACCCGCGCGTCATCAGTCCTCGGCGTGGGGGTCAGAACCTCTCATCAGCTCGAGGTCACAAGCCTCGTTTTCGCCAGCTCAATGTGACCATTCACCCCGGATCTGACTCGCAGGAGACCGCTGACGGCAGCAGCCTGGACAGATCACAGCCGTCAGAATCTTCTGTTACCAGCCACCACAATACTATGGCCAAGAAACCGCTAAGTAGCGAGTGCTGAACGACATTCCTTTTTGTTCTCATGGCGTCTGTTGACCTCCAACATCTGCCTCCATTTTAACCATTGGGCCGTCTCCATTCGCTCCTCATCTGCCTGGGCCTCGAAGAAAGGCAGCATCACCACAAAAAGGTGTTTTTATTTTGTGTACATGTGTGCTTGCGTTGAAATTGTCAAAGATTAGCTCGCGGGCTGCTACATTTTCTTTTGTAGACACATTTGAAAATTAGGCCTACGTATTTGTAGCAAATGACAATGTGAAGTGGCATCTTCATTTCCATGTTGATATCTACCCATTGTATAGTTTTTCAGAGACTGTAGAGTTACACCCTATTATCCTGCTTGACTGGCGCCTGAGGGACTTGATCCACTGTCCTACGAGGATATCTCTTCCCCGGAGGTAGCTTGCCTTTTGATTGACACCAAGTTATTTTATTTCACAGTGCGACTTCCATTTCATGCTTGCTACATTTAGAGAACTAAAAATATTGAAAAAAGCTAGTTTACGTTTTTTTGTTATTATTAGTTTGTTTATTTTTACACTATAATCTTCGTCTGTTTTGCTTTTTCTCATTGGTGTGAATGACAACTACATGCACTGAATATATTTTCTACCGTAGCATACAAGGGGCTCCAGTCATTACAAGACTGCAATCATTGTCATCTTTTTCAAATGATAATTAAACTGGAAAAAATGAGTGGATATTATCTTTTGTATTTTATGTCCCCCCTCAAAGTATTTCTCGCTTACTCAAAAGAACCTCTTGAAAGGGCTTAGAAAGGAATAAGAGAAAATGTCAGTCTATAATAAGAATAAGAATAAGAAGAAGAATAATAAATGTAGACAGATCGTCCGTCATTCACAGATGGGTAGAAAAGTATCATAAGAAGGATGAACAGAGAAAGTTGAAAGTTAATGCAGACATGCAGTCGCGACGTCAGTCAAGGTACTTGCGGAAAAGAAAAGTTTTTAAGTTACGTTTGAAAGTCTGTAGTGATGGGGAGTGGCGAATGTTGAGGGGAAGCGAATTCCATTGGGTGGATGCCGAGAAGGTGAACATGCGCTGTCCGTATGTTTTTGTCCTGATGCGGGGTACTGAGAGAATGCGATCGTCGGAAGAGGAGCGGAGCTGTCTCACTGGAGTGTAGATTGTAAGAAGTTCTGAAAAGTAGATGGGGCATGGACCGGTGAAGAAATTAAAACAGAGAGTAGACAACTTAACTTATTGGACTCGACTTCTCAGAATTTATGGATAAACTTTTATGGTGATCTCGTAAAATGTAGATTTAATTGAGCAACCGTCACCAAAACCTTTACTGCAACAGGTCAATGGTTTCTACACCAAAGGGTGACGACGCTATGAAATAATGCGAATAACTAGAGAAATCTACCGAGGGAAAAGATTCTCATACTCTGACACGTTCGCTCAGTCTCTCACAGGCAAAACACTACTAGCTCAAGAGCCCCCACCCTCGTAAAACACAACTGCAGCGAACTGTTATTCAACATATATTTCATACACTTACTGACTCGACAACATCAAATATATCTACAGATTATTTACAGAGAATCACCTTGCTCGTGTCTAGGGTAAGACGCTGCCTGATTGCGTCATACCACGTGGTATCAGACAAAGACGATAATCAAACTCCAGAGGGAAAATCAAACTGCAAAACGGCCTATGATCCCGCTCAATACGCACATACAGTAAGTGACCGACAATAGAGCTCCTACTCTTGTCACTACTGAAACTACTACTTCTGCGATACGCAACTCTGAAGCTATACAAACTGAATCAATAAGTGACCAACGACAGAGCACCTACTCTTGTCACTACTAATACAACAACTTCTGCGATGCACAGCTCTAAGGCTATCAATAAGTGACCAACAACAGAGCACCTACTCTTGTCACTACTAAAACTCCTGCTTTACTGCAATACACAGCTCTAAAGCTATTCAACGACCAACTATGAAGCTAAGACACTTCCACGAACCGCACTTCACTCTATACCCTCTTAGCGTACTTGCCCCGCAACTAGCTTATGACGTCTCCTGTCTCCAGCAGGATAAAACCACCTATCTTATCAACCCGAGTCCCAGACTCTAAGATAATCTATGGCAAGAGCAGTCCTACAAGGCACAACAACAGACACTTACTACTTTGTCTAGTAGTCGGCAGAATACACCCCGGGTACCTGCGTGAGATGCTGGAGTCCTTTGCTCTTTTTCACGTCTTTGGCTAATATGGCGAGGGGTCGAGGTCGTGGGTCTACACGTGTCCGCTTTCACTAGGTCTCCCTACATTAACTCTCTCTCCATGTCCTGTCTCTGTGTGTATCTCTCTAATCGCGTTTTTACCTCCGTAAGTAGTAGGCTTTCTCGCGCATTACCCTCGAGTAAACCGGTTCTGGTCAGACTAGGTGGAGCAGGGCAGCTGCCCTGACCAATGGCGTATCACTCCCCTACCTAAGTGTGAGGAGAAGGGGAGGAGCTAGCTGGCTAAGCTAAGAGTGACAGGTGATACACTAGGAGTGACATGTGACAAACTTGTATTCGATGCGAGCCTGAACGGGGAGCCAGTGCAGAGTGCGGAGGAGAGGTGTGGCATGGTCTGTTTTGCGCGCTTTCAGGACAAGGCGAGCGGCCGAGTTTTGAAGTTTCTGTAACTTCTGTAGCAGATACAGAGGACAGCCGGCTAGCAAGGAATTGCAGTAGGTATACATGAATTCGGGGCTAAGTTCTGAAGAGAATGAAAAAAAGTTAGGAGGGAGAAATATTTGAGCAGGCGATAAGGAAAAGAGGATGAGTAAAAGGTAAAAATATGGAAACAATAAGTAGATACAATGTATTTGTTGCAGATCATTATTGTTTGTTTTTTGAACCGTTACCAGACATGTTTATATCCGAGCAGCAAAGTTTGCAAAATAGACATTTGAAAACACAGAGGCCGCCTTCTGCTTTGCAAAGATTAAAATACACAGTTGCTGAAGCTCTGACCTGTTTGGTCCAATTGAAGGCGAATTTGTTCCATTCTTCCTCCCCTCACCTTAAAAAAGCAATAACACAAAACATTTCCTATGCTTACAGGACTGAAATATAAACTCTGTTTATATTATTAATAATCTTTGTCAATTTACCTAAAATATAAGACGTATTCTTCTGGAAGACACAGACACTCATTGTACAAAAAGTTCTAAGAGTGCTCAAGCAACCTAGTCTGCTTATTAGGTTAAAATAATTTTTAAAAGTCGCTACATAAGGTTCTGAGAACCGGGACGCCCTCATCTGCACATTGTTTACAGAAAGCTATTCTTGGCTGGAAAGACAGCTTGCTGATTGTTCCTACCATGCCACTCCAGAAAGTAAAGTACACTTTGTCATTTATTCATTTTTTTAAGCCAGAAGGATCTACCAGCAGCCGAGAGTATTCCTCCCTGTTGCGTAGTCCACACGCGGGAAACACATCTGGACCTGCGGCTTACGTAAATGGCAATAAAAATTAACTAATGTTGAGAGAGGATCTGTCTGCCCTGAGTCCGTCCTGTGATAGTTGCGTATTGTATGGTACT
>SMGT01008602.1:278845-312114 GCA_004794575.1 Lanistes nyassanus
CCCCCCCCAACGCCACCATTCAACCCCGCCACTCTTTCGCCTCATCTCCTTATCGATTGTCGATTTTTTAAATATGTATTTGAGACTATATTCTCTTGTACGGCTTATCGATATGTCCTTTTTATATTGAAGTCTGTGGCTTTGTTTATTCCTCTGCAGCTGTGTGTGCGTGTGTGATCCGTCCCGTTCCCTCCTAGGTGCGTGTCGTTTCACCTTTCCGCTCAGTTAGTTTCTGGTGTGCTTGCGCACATATAATCGGGAATGTCTTACAGGTGAGGACGCCTCTGTCACAGTCTGTCCTCCTGTTTGGATTTATGTCCTCTCTAAATTCACGCCTTCGGTACACAGCAGAGCTCCTGATAACGCACAATCGGGGGTATTTTACGCTCCAAAGTTCAAGAATGACGCAGTGATTTGCTGTGAAAACTAAATGATCCTCGATCAGATTTTAGGATCGAGGCTCATTATGATCTTTGGTTTTAAAAAAAAATTGCAGAAGCTCTGGGACCCATCACAGTCCCGCGGGATGTTCTATAGTTACGTTGTGCTGGAGACTGGAAAAAGCTCTCCGACGTAGACAGGGGAGGGTGGGTGAATAGAGGGGAACAGTAGAGAGACAAGGAGACAGAAACAGAGGAGAAAGAAGGGAAAAGAGAGAAAGAAGGGGAAGACAGGAAGCGAGGAGAGCAGGTGGGAAATGAGAGAAAGAAGGGGAAGACAGGACGCGATGCGAGCAGGAAGGAAATGAGAGAAAGAAGGGGAAGACAGGACGCGATGCGAGCAGGAAGGAAATGAGAGAAAGAAGGGGAAGACAGGACGCGAGGAGAGCAGGAGGGAAATGAGAGAAAGAAGGGGACAACAGGAAGCGAGGAGAGCAGGAGGGAAAGCACTGAAGCAGTAAGAAAGAGAGAAGGAGAAATAAATAGCAAACCGCTTGTCGTCGAAAGCACAGGTATTATTCCCAACTGGCAGTTTATTTCCTGTAGGGAAAGTAGAGCACGTCGAGGTCGGAGAAAGGTTTGCTTTCGCTTCGAGGTCTGGCAACTGGTGCACGTGTGTGCTGCGTGAGCTGAGGGCTGGGGAGGCGATATGGGGATGGGGTTGAAAGGTTACGTTATTGTTGGAGACGCGGGGAGGAAGCGCTTAGAAACAAGAGATGGAAATTTTCATAGGTTCTTGACATAGCGCGAGATTTCTTGCGACTTCTCGACTCTTTAGATGTATGAAAAAATGGAGCTTTTGTGGGTTCTATTTCGGCTGAAGGGGTGAGAAGAGTTCGATTATCTTGGTGGAAAAACATGAAAAACGTGGATTGGTGTAATAATTAAAATCAAACAAGATTTCTGCCTTCGCAACATAAACTAATATAGCAGGCACAGGAGGCATGATTTTCAGGCTGTTCTTCCAGTATTACAGCCGTGGGCTATAAATCTATTTCTGGAAACTTACTAAAGACTTCTGACTGAAATGATGTAAATGCTTACCGAAAAATATAAAGTTCAAGCCCAGGGTGGGCTTGCATGAGCGTTCGTAGCTGCTCTTCCAGTCATAAGAGCGGTCGTAAGGCTCATTGGCCGTGTCTGTTTTACGTGCAGCTTTATGTGTCAACAGGAGATAACGCTCATGCAGGCCATCCCAGGTACTGTTTGTTACATTCGACTATCCTCTGTCCCTTTTGCAAGTGACCCAATTTCCTCCCACCAGCTAACATCACTCGCGCATAACAAGCCCAGAGTTTATTGGTGACTTTCAGCCAACTTAGCGCTGTGCGTGGCGGCAACTATAGACTCCGGTCTGCTTCTGTGGGCTGACCTGGAAACTAAACGTTCCTATTGCTTGTAATCCCATCTCTGCTGTTTCATGGTGACGGGGATAGACTCGATCCCCATACTACTGAATGACTACCCCCTCCCTGTATCTGAACTGATGGCCTTATCCCTGTGTTCCGCTGGCTTTCCGTTTCGGCCTGGTGATGTACCAGCAGATGTGCAGGTCCCGCCTGAACAGATCACAAATAACTCTACCCAGTCGTGCTGTGTGTCTCTCAGCAGAGCTTACTGTTCCACCCGCAATGTGGAACGCTGTTTTCCTTCCTCACCCTAAACGTTTTCCTTCACTTCCATTGCAGACTTCCACCCTCGTCCCCTGTACAAATGTCTTAACATTGATTTTAATAATTGCAGATGTACATACCTATTAATACTTGTCTACAAAAATGAGAGAACAGACTTTCAGTCTGACATTGCAAATTCGATAGCCTTAGACTGTATAAAATCTGTTATTAAGAAATCCCCGGAAACGCTCAGTCTTTCTTCTTCACTTCCCAACTCATACAGACACATATTCACAGAGGCAACATGTTGAAGATAGACGATATCATCGATTTTCTCACCTTTAGCAAAATTTTAATGCGTCTGATTTGTTATTGTGTTGTTACCGCCCACTTCGCAAATGCTAACAGTTGTGTTAGTCATTAGTTATATCAGACAATACGAATAATTACCCTTACAGCAGCAGCAGCAACAACAACAATAATAGAAGGATGAAAGATCTGGCGAGGGGTTACGATGTGCATCGTAGTCTTATTGTAATAGTATAATACTAAGTTACATGTCAACACTTCAGGCACAACAGTAGCACAAGAGGGCTTATCATTCCAGATTTTCTTCCTGCTGTAGACAAGATTTTTGTCTGAAGCCATTTCTTTAGCGCAGTTGCTTGTACTTCCAGCTGCTGTTGGTAACATCGTTTTCATGCAGACCCGTATGTATGTAAACAGAACCAAATTCATACCCGAATAGCAGATTTTTTTGTCTCTGAAAACGCTGTTTCGGAGAACTTGGAATAAGATATTTGCTCCTGGGACAACCGAATTACTTAATTATTGCCGGATAACGAGGAGAGAAAAGGGTTTTCGGTTTTCGTGAATGAGAAATTCAATGAACTTGTTCTATAATATCCGCCATGAACAGAATAAGTCAGCTATTCGGTTGTTTTGCATAAGGAATCAACTGAAACAATTTTCACGTTGTCCATGATTGTACTACGCACAGTCACCGAAACAGTCCCCAGCAAAGACTGGCAGAGATTTTTTTTATCCCGGTTACTATCGAACGTGACCTCATGCCATTGACTGGTCATACTCATGGCTGAGTTGTGATGGGACGTGTTTGGAAGACAACCCTTTGGCTAAATCCCCCTTACACCTCTCACATTTTCGTCAAGGCGGCTCACCCCTTGAGGGACCGCTGGTCAAATCTTCGACTGTCCTACTCGAGAGTCCCGGGGCTGGCTGCAGCTTCCTCTGGTCACGTGATCCACCCCCACACTGGCTCCCACTCTTGCATGCGTCACGATATTTGGTGTCTTACTCACATGAACTGCTTACCCATTCCAGCGTGAAGGCTGCAACAATCTGAGTCCGCTGTTCCCGCGACGCTGACGTTTCGAATTCCGCTGAAAGTAATGCCTAGTCGATGTGTGTCCAGTGGGAACAATATAATTATTCGCTGCAGGTTTAACTTCTGGATGACCCTCAACCATCTTTTCCCGTTATCGTGCTGCTCCGTCAGACGACATCCGCATCCACTGCCCCTTTGAGCGGAAACTCCATTCAGTCCGCATATCCTTCTAACCCAACAACACTACAACCCATTCATCTCCAATTAGTCACTAACTGTTTACTGCCGGCTCCACGCTCACCAACTCACATTTTGTTACAGGTAGCGCCGTACCAAAATATGTAGGACATCTTCGCTCTACTTTTCCCAATTCTTACCTCACCTTAGATCTCTTTACGCTGTCTTCTGGTTTGTGTGAGCGGGTAGTGGAGGGGGTGGCATTTCCTCTAGGTCTTCATGCTGTGCTTTCGGCATTGTAATTATCTGCGGAAGTCAAAAGTATTAAATAAATAAATAAATAAATAGTTCCAAACTTGCTGTCTTTCACGCATGCGCAGGTAAGGAGAGACTGTTTCCGCTCAGCTCAGACATGCAGCTTGACAACGGCGTCATCAACAAAGCCCATGCAGACAGCGTTGACGACCTGCCACTGCAGGTCATGACAAAGGTCGAGATCGGGTCAAGACCACGACCTTCTGAGGACACCCCTGTGTACCCCGTTGCCAATGGCGACAAGCAGCAAACGCTCGTGACCAGCAGCAACTCCAAGCCTCCTGTGCAGTCGCACGTCTTCGGTCTGTGCTGTTCTTCTTCCGGTCACGTGCCACCCATGGAGGGTGGGCGTGTTGTGTGGGTGGAGAAGCCTCGCGGGGAGGAGGAGGGGGAGGAGGAGGCACGGAGCGAGAGACACACGGCTTTGGAGAAGCAGCTTGGCATGCAGTACTCTGTGACCGACGTGCCGCCTATTCACATGTGTGTACTCTTTGGACTTCAGGTACGTTTTGGTTTCGGATCTGCGGACGCAAAACCTTGTGCAGATCACGGATGTCCAGCCATACTGATGCATCCAGTCCAGTTCATCCACTCATGCTGCTGCACCCACACACATCTAGTTAAACAAACAGACATCCAGATCACGCACATACGTCTATGACAAGCAGTTTCCGGAAATGTGCAATTACGAAACGATAAAATAAACCTTTTTCGTGCTGACACAAGACTGACACTTCGAGAGCTCAGCCTTTTAGACTATACACCATGCCGCGAATAACATTACAAGAGGTTTCAGACCTTCAGATTTTGAGACTTTTTATGAAGAACAGCATGTCGACTCGCAGGAAGCATGTAGAAGAAAGTTCGTTCAAATTCAAAAAGCACTCTGTACATTCTCGCTCCCCCATCGTCACAACAGACCGCTTGAGTTTATTTATTTACTTTTCAGTGATAAAGATTGCCTTAGGGATCAGACAATGTCACGATTTCAGGCATTCCTGCACCCCGACGTCTTGGTGTTATTTCTGTTTTAATCTGATTGTGTTTCCAGCAAGTCCTGTTGAGCATTAGCTCTACGATCTCCATCCCCCTTATCGTCAGTCGTCTGATCTGTGCCGACGATCTGACGCTGGTCAAATCAGAGATCATGTCCACCTTCCTGTTTATGTGCGGCGTCTGCACTGTTCTGCAAAACACGCTAGGAGTCAGGTGAGCGGGAACGTCCTTCCTGTCACAGTATGACGTAGAGGACTGTTGTTTGCCAAAGAACTATAGAAGTGCATTTAGCAGCTGCACGCCACATTGCAGATGGCACTAGGAGCAGTCAACATAAATATCTGATTTTTATCTACGTGCATGTCACGCTAGGGCATTATTCTGAACAGACTATGCACTTGGGCTGTTGTTAAATGAATTTTTTGTCCCCGCTTTGCCACATATTGTCTCAAACAAATTTCCTTTCCGTGGTCATTCATTGCCGCTGATTTACTAACTAGCTGACTAATTTAGTGTTTTATTTTCTCTGTATCTTCAAAAGAACAATATTTATTATACTAATAGTGTTTTGTCAGTAAGTCTATCACTTTAAATAGGTTATTGTCTTCCCAATAATGACAATGTAATTTCTGCTCGAAAACGCGAACTCAGTATTCCTGCTTAGCTGTGTAAGAAAAGGGAAACCTCTCATTTAAGTGCTGAGCAGCTTGATGCAACGATTACCACTGTTCTGTTCAGACTTCCCATTATCCAAGGTGGGTGCCACAAGTTCATCCCTGCCATTGCTGCCCTCATGTCGTTGGAGCTGTGGAAATGTCCAGACATGGGTTAGTATCCTAACGCCTCTAACATAAGTACAAACGCGCACATGCACCCACACGTGCTCATTCCCTCGCTCGCTCCCTCTTTTCCTTATCCTGTCCTTCATTTACTTGCTCACTCATCATCCCTCCTTCTTCTCATCTACTATACTCTCTCTTATTTTTTCTCCATTTACAATTGTTCTTTAAGTTGATTTAAATTTTATCTGGATATTATTTTTAAAGTAAATAAAAGTATCTCTAATTTCCTCTTATTTAGTTTACAAATATAATCTGATTTTATTGTACTTTGCACGTGTTACTGTATACCGTAGAGCATAATGCCTTACAACAGGCATTCCCTTTTCGTGCAACAATCTGGAAGTCGCGATCATATCTTTACCGATGGAGGTAATCGCTTCTTACTAGCTTGTTAACTAGGAATACTTATATATACTCCAGATGCTTTGACAAGAGCCAATGAAACTGAAGAAATCACTGAAGTGTGGCAAAGCAGAATGCGAGAGGTCAGTATTTGTAACATGTCACTGTTCCAATCACAAAATACTCAAGGCATATTAACAGAAGTAGCGTTATGTCTACCATTATCCTGTAGAAATAACATGCTGCCCAGAATGACGGAACAAAATTCTATGGTGAATACAACTGTATTTTAACTCCCAAAGCAGACACCACAAGTTTGTTCCCGTGATTTTAGAGCAACGCAACAAGTTTAGAAAAACTGGTTTTAGAAACCTCAATCGAGCACTCTGAATCAAAAAGGAGACCCGTAATTAGTGTATTCTTGTCGAACTGGATCCATTTTACTGTACAGACGTGCATTTTCGTTGCGAAATCGTGGTGGAGACGTTTTCAGCTCAATCCTCTGATCGAAATCGGATTAAATCTTGTTGCGGAGGGTTAATCGATTTCTTACCACTGGTTCTAGCACCTCCCCAGCCCCCAGTCCTGCACCTGGGACCCTATCAGAACTACCGACAAACATGTAATAACGTTTCTGTCTCTACCTGTCAGATCCAAGGCGGAATCATGATAGCGTCCTTGGCCCAGGTGCTCATCGGCTGCACGGGGATGCTGGGATTGCTGCTGGAGTACCTGGGCCCCATCACCATCGTGCCCACCATCTCGCTGGTGGGGCTGTCTCTGGTGGACGTGGCGATGCAGTTCTGCCAGAAGCACTGGGGCATCACGGCGTTGTAAGTAAGCCGTCACTCACTCAAGCGTAAGGTCACAGGGTCAAAAGGTGACGCGTGACGGGGACAAAGAGCTCTCCGGCGTGATCAGCGGAGGGCGATGCACGAACCCTTTTCAATTCTTTGTAAACATAAAGGAGCTCGTACCGGTCCGTTTTCGGATTGGATTTTATGGTCACTTTTTTGTACCGAAGATTAGACCAGGGTTTGATTAAATGAGTGTTCCCAAATGCACTTCTGTTCATGAGAGCGTTTGCGAGCATACGTCCACATAGGAGATAAGAACGCTCATGCAAGCCACCTCAGGGTAGGTTTGCACGGGACTTCATATATCCTATCTATACTTAAGGTTGCACATAAAATACACAGGGCGAATGAGCCTTACAACGATCTTATGACAGGAAGTGCAGAACTCATGCAAACCAGCCCCGGGAGCGGCCGTACACAATGGCATCGAGCACTCTTTTACAGCCACTGCTTCAGTGAGCAACTGCTATTTATGATGACGGCGATGACGAGAAAGAAGCCACGACTACTACTAAAAATAATACCAAAGATTACTACAAAGATGAACGGCTCTCTTCATAGTCTCTATTAAAATAGTCTGACTGTTAGGGGAAATAACTCATGCTGAATAACTCTTACTGTGCATAAATTGCCTTTCTTATACAGAGTAATTTGTATAACAAAGGCAACTCCTGTGCAGGAAGAGTTATCCTGCATGACAAGGGGGAAGATGGCCACAAATCGCACAGTTATTTCCCCTAACAGTCAGACTTGTTAAGGAAATTGTCCATCTTAGTGAGTAGTATATAATCTTTGTTACTACAACTACGGCGACGATGATAACGACCACGATGCTGGGACAGCGGCGATGACCTCGACTATTCACACAGCTTGTATTTTTCAGTCAAACGTTAATTGTTGACAGCAGTACACTTACAGCAGACCTACCGGTATGTGAAGAGTCGTGCTCACGTGAAATGCACCTGTTTGTCAACAGCACTGTGGGCCTTGTGTTTCTCTTCTCGCTGTACCTGCGCAACGTCAAGGTACCCTTCCCGTCATACAGCAGGGCGACAGGATGGCGACTAGCGAAGTACCCCATCTTCATGTTACTTCCGGTGGGTTTGCTGTGCTGCTGACCTTGTCTATCCATTGTCTATTTTTTGTTGTTCTGTGAATTGAAGTGCTGTTCTGTGTTAGTACTGACGGATTATTCGTCACTTAGCCCCAAGTGTAGATGATTAACTTGCCACGTCTGAAGCAAATTATGTCAGCGTTTTGTGTTCTAGTGATGCTAGTGTTGTGGATGTTGTTGCGGAGAAGATTTGCTTGGTGGTTGAATTCGTATCAGAAGTCCAAGTAGCCCAGTGTGCAAATGGCTGTCTCTTCCAGAGCAAATATGTGCGCCAGGACAAGACTCGAACTCGAGATCCACGATTCTCACTGTTTTTGTGACATCAGAAAGAAGGAAAGAAAGAAAGAAGTAAAGAAAGATGTTGGTGTGTGTGTTTTTTTTTTGGTCTCGTTAGTTCTGTTTCTTCTGAATTCATCATGACGTGACTGTTGTATTGTCTTGGTGTGTCACAGGTAATCCTGGCAGTGGTGCTGTCCTGGGTGCTGTGCGCCATCCTAACCGCCACTGACACGCTCCAGGGGCCGGGTGTACGCGCCGATTCCAAAATCGAAGTCCTGACCATAGCACGGTGGTTCTTCTTTCCCTATCCAGGTAGCTCCATGATTGCCGACTGCTTAAATTTTTACACAGAGTTAAATAGTGACACATAGTTAAATGGTGACACGTTGGTAAATAGCTACACACAGTTAAATAGTGACACACAGTTAAATAGTGACACACAGTTAAATAGCGACACACAGTTAAATAGTGACACACAGTTAAATAGTGACACATTGGTAAATAGCTACACACAGTTAAATACTGACACAGAGTTAAATAGTGACACACAGTTAAATAGCGACACACCGTTAAATAGCGACACACAGTTAAATAGCGACACACAGTTAAATAGTGACACACAGTTAAATAGCGACACACAGTTAAATAGTGACACACAGTTAAATAGCGACACACAGTTAAATAGTGACACACAGTTAAATAGTGACACACAGTTAAATAGCGACACACAGTTAAATAGCGACACACAGTTAAATAGCGACATACAGTTAAATAGTGACACATAGTGTGGAAAACAGTCAAATCTAAAAACGTTGGCCATGCTTCCCACAGGCCAGTGGGGGATGCCGACAGTGAGTCTGGCCAGCTTCATGGCCATGCTCGCTGCTACCATCACCTCCATCATCGAGTCTGTGGGCGACTACTACGCATGCGCACGCATATCCGGTGTTCCGCCTCCGCCTGCGCACGCCGTCAACCGCGGCATCGCCATCGAGGGCTTCGGCAGCCTCATTTCCGGTGCAATGGGGTCAGGCGGTGCCACCACTTCATACAGTCAGAATGTTGGAGCTATCGGGTTCACGAAGGTAGCGACATTTCTAGAAATAACGACTATAAGGCGTGAGAGAGAGAGAGAGAGAGAGAGAGAGAGACAGAGACAGAGAGACAGAGACAGAGACAGAGAGAGACAGAGAGACAGAGAGAAACGGAAAGAAGGACCCCCACAGTACAAGGCAGTTATTTTCCTGTTGAATTTGTACACAGTCAGACTAGCATCGCTTTCACCGTGGGTCGTTAATGACCAGGGGTGGCTTGCATGAGTGTTCGTATCCCCTGTTCATATGTAACGGTGAACGTAAAATACATAGGGCGAATAAGGCTGACGACCACACTTATGACCGGAGAGCAGCTGCTACCGCATTATCATCATCGTCGTCGTCGTCGTCGTCATTATCGTCGTCAATGTCGTCCTCTTCATTGTCTTCGTCCTCAATGAATTCCATTTTGGGGGAAAAATATTCATAGTTTCGAAATAAGAAGTAAAGCCCAGAAGCTCAGAGAATGACAGGATGGAGAAAAATAGAGGAAGCTAAGTCGTCAGTGGTGCCCCGTCTCCATTCCCGTCTCCAAGGCTACGGAACAGATGATGATCTCACCTGTACAGGTGTGTTGCAGGTGGCCAGCCGGTGGGCGTTCGTGGCGGCAGGCATCATCTTCCTGGCCAGCGGGCTGTGCGGCAAGTTCGGCGCCCTGCTGACCATGTTGCCGGACCCCGTACTGGGCGGCATCGTGCTGGTCAGCTTTGGAATGGTCACCTCTGTGGGTCTGTCCAACCTGTCCTTCGTCGACCTTTCTTCGGGCCGCAACCTGAGCATCATCGGCTCCTCTCTCCTGGTGGGGCTAATGGTGCCCCGCTACCTGGTCTTAAACCCTGATGCCATTCAGACAGGTGAGTCGAAACAAATCTACCTTTACATTACGCGTGTTACAGTGCAATACAATGTAATACGATACAGTACCATACAGTATTACATAATACATTTTTATTAATCCTTTACGCATATCACTGTAGTTCCAGCGGTCTGATTACCTTCTGATTACCTTTAGTTTTCTATAATCGATTGTACACAAACTAGTAACATCGATTGTGTCTCATCGTCTTATCGCCGTCATCATCACCATTAGTACTGTTCGTGCCACTACTACAAAGACCGTTGTGTCTATTGCTGTTATTCTGTGGCACCATCGTAAGCCCCAAGACAAGTATTCTCTAAAAGAGAATTAGAATCGGATAATAAGCTTAGATAAAATAGATTTTAAACTTTTTTGTTGTTTGAAAAAGTGTAGGATTTAATAAAGTCGAAGTAAAAATCAGTTTGTGCAAGTGGTAGTGGAATTGAGGATTCAAGCCCGCCCTTAATTTTAAGGCAGAGAGCTAAGCATGGATGTTGAATGTATTTGAGGAAACTAAACATGTTTTCACAGGTCTCGATAATTTCCAGTCAGAATAACGTTCCCCTTACAATTACCTTTTCTTTCCGGCACAGGAAACAGCGACCTGGACCAAGTACTTAAAGTCCTTATGGGAACGTCTATGTTCGTGGGCGGTGTTCTGGCGTTTTTCTTGGACAATACCGTGCCAGGTGAGGTGACTGTTGGCGTGGCACCTGCTTGTTTGTCTCGTCTGCTGAGCTTTGTGTTAAATCGACTGCTAAACATGTTCACTTCCGAATGTGTTTGTTGCTACTATTCTGCGCGATCGTAAAACTGTCTACATCTATGTGTATGCGTGTACGCACGTGAACCTCAACGGCTAGGTGCTCCCAGAACTATTGACACACCGACCGGCTGGCTGGCTGAATGACTGACTGGCTGACTGAAGGACCGGTGGACTGACTGACTGACTGCCTTCTGTTTGTGCAGGCACGCTGGAAGAGAGAGGGATCATCAAATGGCGTCAGATCGCTGACCTCACCGACTCCATCCAGGTCACAGACAACGACCAGGTGATGGCCAGCCTCTACAGCTTTCCGTGCGTGGCCGAGTGTTTACGTCGCATTACGTGCTGCAAATACGTGCCTTTCATGCCCACCTTTGCTTTCAGGCGGTGCTCTCCCTTCAAAAGGCTATTCCGGCTAATGAGGAATCGCCCGTCACCAGGAAACTCCTAATGATTTCATTGATTAGATTGTAGAGTTGTAAAAATACTTATAAGTGTTAAAGTGTCCAGCACATTTTATTTCGTCAAAGACGGGAAATAACTTTTTTTTTTAAAGTGTAATTTTCCTGTTGCTGCCTCTGATATGCTGCTTTTTACTGCCACTTCCGCCGAGACTGTCTGCAAGTCTACCTCATTTGATCCGAGAGTGAAAGCAATCTCAGTCGCAGAAGAAACTGAGTTTGGAAACAGGCATGGAGGTGGTGCTGATTTGGTGGTGGGGTTGGTGGTTATTTAGAAGGATAGTGCTTCCACCTCGCGGTGATTTTGCACTATGGGGGATGGGGTCCTATAACTAAGCTATGCACTGAAAGAACCACCAGACTCATAGCTGCAGTAAGATGGTCAGTGCGGACAGGCAGTTTAACGTGCGGGGAGATGGCCGAATGGAGTTTGCACAATGTTTAACTCTAGGAAATAATCCTTCGCCACACCAGGATTCGAACCAGCGCTCTTCCATCTGCCACTCCGAAGCTCTGCCAACTGAGCTAACCAGCCCCCCAACAGGCGCGGAGAAATGCTTTGGTCGTTTTATGAAGAGTCAACAAGCACACCTGCAAACAGGTGGCATATAAGTTCGATGTGCGCCGGAGACAGGGTTTGAACTTGTGATCCGTTCTCAGTTTCCTATCTACGAGTTTTAACCACACTACTACAGATACGCGCTCGAGGTAAGTGGGTAACGGGGGACCAGTAGAACCATCAGAAGGAAAAAAAAATCAATTTCTAATTGTAATCAGGATCGTGAGTTTAGAATTTATTGCATACTTACTACTTTGAACTGATCATTAACTTAAGTAATCTTGCTTGAACTTTGACTTTCTGTGTACCGCGTTTGGGATTGGACGGACAACAAAAACCAAACCAGCCGAAACATTGAAAGCGGTACCTGTGACTTGCTCATTTTATTTATCGAGAAAGACTGTAGATTTACGTGTCCATATATCCCATAATTTCACACCATTAATAACCAGATTCCTATGATTTCCTTTTAAATACACGTGTGCGTTTGGTTGCATGTTTTGAATGATTTGGTTGGTGTACAAACTGTGCTGTTGTAAATATTAATTTGATCTTCATGCCACCTAAAAGCCGAAATTAAAAGAAAACGCATTTGCTCTCACAGCTGAAGATTCAAGAATGAAATAAAGACTGCATCTACCTTTTCCCACTTGTAACTGTAGAAAAAACTTCAACTCCTATAACACGGGACAGACAAGCATTCACACACGCACCGTAGGAGTACACACATTTAGTACACATACACATACAGAAATATATCTTTTATAAAGATCGCATGACTGATTTCTCTTATGCGACATAAACTGTAGATCCATTTAAAATGTCAAATAAAAGTAATACTATTGTACAATATATGGTGTTTATATCAGAATATATCACAATAATATATTTTTGAAGTCCAGTTATATACATTTGTACAATATATGGTGTTTATATCAAAGCATATTTCTCCATAATATTTTTTTCAATAAACAGACGTCCAATATTTTGTGTTAATTTTTCAACAAAACTGACTGTTTTTTTTCACTATAAAACCATAACCATTCATGCTTTCATTCACGATCATAGCAATGAGACAAATGACTACAGAGTATGAGAGAAGCTTATCGACAGACTGAAAACCCATTTGCAGTGGCCAAAACAGTTTCAGTCAAGATGACAGCATGTATTTATCGACAAACATGCACGCACTTCTCGCATATACATGCACGCACTTGCAAAACTCGCTATAGCACACAAAAATGTTTCTGCACGAATTTTCATGAATTATTTTTTTTTACATCTGTTGTGTTGGATGGAGAGTTCATGAAGAGGCCCTGGCCAGTGCCATGACAACCAGCAGACAGGAACTGAGAAGCAGACGATATGCCGCTGGCATTGTGGCCGAAGCTAGGAAAACGTCGATCTGCCGGGCAAACGCTCGGTCTATGGTCACCTCGCCTTCTGAAATGTTGAGGGAAAAGTTTTGTTTCTGTTTAGTTTTGTGACTGTCAAAAGACTGTCAAAACAGCGACACCGCAAAGGTAAACGAGAAGATAACCAATACGGGCTTCTTTTCACAGGGATCCATGCAGGGTTTCCTGAATCCATTTAATCACCACTCTTTCCCTTAAATTAAAAAATGCTTAAATTGGCAGGAATGTAGCGCTTGTTTCAACTGTCAAATTATGCCCTATGCTTACTAGATCGTGAGTTGAAAGCAGAAGTCTAGTCTCGTGCCGCTTACCTGTAGAGAAATATAACGTGGGACTCTTGCGTCCGTAGCCCCCCTCGCTAAAAGCGCCGACCCTCAAAGCATAGATGATCCCCTGGTCAACGGTCAGGTGCGCCTCGTGGGCGTGGTGGTCGTGAATGACAGCTTCGCATGCTGTGCGGTAGTGCTCGTTGGCAGGCCAGAAGTAGAGCTGACCTCAGAAAGTTCACCATAACAGTTGAACATTTGTTTCTTTAGCTATAAGCGCCATGGAGGGCCTTTAAGCTTTGACAAAACACACATTTACAAAGCGAATAAAATATCGTATTTAAAAAAAAGTATACGGCAATCTCAAGGCGAAAGAGAAAACATTTCACAATACTCGTGTCTATAATTTCACTTATAGGCCTAAGGCTCGATCCGTCCTACGGAACTCTGTCAGTAGGACTGAAGGACTCGGGACCGCACAACACCTGACATGTTTATGCATAAAGACATGACGGTCATTTCTGAAAACTGTGACTTAATCAAGTTAATAGTGGCCATTCAGTATTTTGAAGAGTCGTGACGTTATCGATCAGACGTCATCTGCGCAGACATTCTAAAACTCGCTCGCTCACTCAATCACGCAGGCACTCACTCCTTCACTCGCTCACTCACCAACCAACATACAGCTAAACATCTCGTGAAGACTTACAACAAAACCGTGGACGTTAGCTTCTGGCTGAGTAATGTGGATCCCTCGCCACCACACCAACACCTGGCTGTGCTCTGCGGAATAAACCCGCACCTCCTCGGGATACTGGGATGCGGCTGTTGAAGTGCACGACATGATTAGACAAACACACTCTCAGGCAGAAACTGAACAATTCAAGGAAATCATAACACAGACCGTGATTTAAGGCAGAAGCTGGCCATTTAAACGAAAAGATTACGTAAACGGAACTTGACTTGAAAAGGGTGAATGGCGAGTTAGACTATACGGACGATACCTCTACAGATGACAAATCGAAACAATTATTCGAAATTTGAAACATTCTGTGTCCTCTGTACTACGCTGTCAGTACGGGAGAAGGGTTTCGTGTTTAAAATGCCAAAATGGTCGTCTTATGTTCTCACACTCACTATGAAATCTTCGATAGAAGGGTGACGAAAAAGAAGATAACCATAATGAATGCCTGTCTGATGATGATGATGATTATTGATGATTGATGATGACGACGACGACGATGATGATGACGATTGACGATTGACGACGACGACGACGACGACGACAATGATGATGCCAAAAATGCAGTCCAAAAAATCTGTTGATTGTGACCTTACTCAGAGCTTACATTAAATCTGAAAGCACATTAATTAAAGAACTCGATTAAAGCTCAACACTCACGTGCAAGCAGAGTCTCAATGATGTACGTTTCGCTTGGTGGGCCAAGGCCTGCAGAGTTATAGGCCCTGACCTCACAGACGTAGTAGGTGTCAGATTCCAGGCCTAAGTATATTCCCTCACCCACATGACCCTCAAACCTGCGAGGACACAACGTATACTGTAAGACATTCTTATAGCCTTGAAAACACTCTCCCTCCCCCCCCCCCAAAAAAAGGAAAAAACCCCAGTCTCTGCGAATGTCGTAGATGCATGATTAAATGACACTGGTCTCTGTACGTTTAATTTTCATACAGAAGTTACTTCTTCCTGATGCAGATTACTAGCTTTTATTTCAATGTTGATGACAAAGTGCAGCACAGTTTTTACCGAATAAATTCTTTATAGTCCGAAGCTAGGTCTCCCTTAAGCCAGTAGTTTAGCTGAAACAGGCAAAAGTCACGTCCCTTTGTCAGCAAACGCAGTTTAGTCGGTCCTCTCGAGAGGTTCCACAGGTCAGCACTTTACAGATATACATTCACGTCATAACAAATGTACGCATCCAGGCTCAGGCATGCGCTCACATACGCACAACTCAATTGTATGAATAAAAAACGTGCGTGCGCACACGCAAAGTCGTACCCAACTAAGAGCAGGTTCAACGCAATTTTACCTATACGCTGTTATACTTGCTACTTTCCATATAGCTGCTAATCGTCCAGGGTTTTTTTTTGTCCAAAGTTTAAGTAAAAACTTTGACTGGTTGGTTTTCTTCACAAGATAATCGTTGCCCGACTTACAGCCGCGCTTGAGAACGAGTAGTTGGTTACAAGCAATACAGTTACCTACGTTAACTGCGTTTCGCGAGTCAAAGGGAGTTTCCTACGCACCTGGTACCCAAGAATGACACCACGGGCGGCTTCCCGGGTAGACGGCACCTGATTCCAGGTAGCGAAATTGGCAGTTCCGTTGTACCCGTCTCCGTGTAGCTCGGTTGGTGAGAGGGCAGGTACTGCAAGAAAATCAGGTGCTAGGAAAAGGGTTCTCATGCTTTGACTGGGGCTTGGAAGAACCCACACAGCTGGTCACAAAACGTTAGTTAAGCTGACACATGAAAGAATGGATCGTTATATAGAAACTGAACACACGCGTTCAATGGTGAGGAAGATACAAGCCTAATTTGCTGATCAAGCAGCCTAGTTCGACAAGCACTCAACAAACTAGAGGGTATTTATAGATATATATGCCTCGGAACTGATGTT
The DNA here is from genome assembly GCA_004794575.1 of Lanistes nyassanus. Taxonomy (NCBI): domain Eukaryota; kingdom Metazoa; phylum Mollusca; class Gastropoda; order Architaenioglossa; family Ampullariidae; genus Lanistes; species Lanistes nyassanus. Next base: position 295,229 of record SMGT01008602.1, read on the forward strand.
CTCAGCAACCAGTGAGTTAAGCTAGTTAGCTATTCTTTAGAAAAAGCTGCGGTTAGGGTATTTGACGCAGCAAAATTAGTCACATTTATGAGTCATGTATTAAGAAATCAGAATCAGTTGATATTTATGTCTTTGCCAGCTCGAACACACTTACGGTCTTCAGCCGAAAAGACAATGGTGACACTGGAATTAGGGCCATAGCCCATGTCGTTCAAAGCCTGAACTTTGACCTCGTATTCCAGGAAGTAATTTTCGGCTCCAACGAAGGCTACGTAGTGATCATGGAATCCTTCGAGTTGAAACTGCACGTTCACAGAGCACAGACATTCTCACATGTGATGATCAAACATAACGATATTTAGACCATCACCTATACACACGTACGGATAATCACAGGCAAAACGCACCCATGCACACACAGATTATCACCAAAATACACATCAGCACACATACACAACGCACGCAGATACGCCGTGTCCACAAGTTTACACACACGGGCGCATTGCATCTGTTTTTAAAAAAGGCAAAATAAAACGTTTGCTCAAAACAATTAAATGAACATACCCATCTCCACAAAGAGTTCTGTTCCCCGTGTCTACGCCAATAAACTTTGTACCCAATGCCAAGGCCGCTCTCTTCCCAAGGTTCTAGAGGCTGCACGCCAGACAGCATTTGCAGAATTGAAAGACTTGTCGTAACCGAGTGAAAAGCACTGTTGTTTGCCGAATCTGGTTAAAAGATCTAGAATGCTCATTAATTTATCCAGTTAAGACAATGCCTGTCATTTATGTATACCTTGTTTTGAAATACACCATATTTAAAAAAAATCGTGGCTTACTTTTACTTACAGTAATCGCATCTCGTGTTAAAGCGAACGCGTCTTATGGCATATGATTCCACGTGGCGAAATTGACATTACTCGAAAAAAACTTGCTTTACGCAGAAAGATTTTACATCAAGCAAAATATTCTTACTTGAGCACCGATTTGTAGCATGGTAACAACAGTATACAATATTTTTAGAGCAGGGTGGACACTTACCCTCCACGTGATAGTCAGGTCACCCACGCCCCCTCCTCCACCGCTGACGTCGTAAGGTGGGAGGCTCGGAGGGGCACTAGGCATGTACACCCACGCTGTCACGAGCGACACACAAACGGAGCAAGAAATAATTTTCTTAACAAACAATAAATACAACGGCGGTCCTTTTCACAAACGTTACAATAAAGGTTCCAAGCTAACTCACAAAGCTTTCGCGCAAAACAAGCAAAAAACAATCCATCAACCCAGATGTAATAGGGGAAGTAATGCTGGGGACTGCTTCCCTTGTGTTTTATCATAGCAACGAGAGCTGAACCATGATAATGCTAAAAGTAAAGCGGGTACTAGACGCTAAATCAGTGTGTGCCGGACAAAGAAGCGCTAGAAATCCCCTCACCCCCACATCTTTACAAATCTATGGACTTCTAATGCCTTAAAATAGGGATATTCTTCTCTCTTTTTTTTAAACTTTCACAAACCTCTAAGGATTGTACAAACCCTGTTTTTTCTGCATCCTTTTTGTTAGAATATTACGTTTTCAGCAGACTGAGAATAGTATCATGGCGTTTCTTACCCCAACCCGACATGAAGACTTCGATAGAACGAGAACCCACCTGAGGGCAGACTAGGTACACTGTAGCCAAGCTCGTTGACAGCAAGTATTCGGAACCGGTATCCGTTGCCAGGGTACAGATCGCGAACTTTGACCCGCAGCTTCTGGCTGTCAGGCTCACTGGTGATGTGGCGCGGAATGTCTGGGTCATGAGATCAGGAGCACATATGGTCACGCTAGACGAGCCTCACTTCTGTGGTGGCCCACGTACAGCTGAATTCTACCCGAAGATGACGTGGGGTGAGATATAGGGACTGGCATCATCTCCCCTGCCTGACTTTACCTAACCCTGGATAGGTATTTAAGCGCACTTGTGCACCGTTCCAAGACCAACACAGGCATACAAGCTTTTTCTTTCAAAGGAATGAGTTTAGTGCATAAGAGAATAAAGACGTCTCAGAATCTGGATTATCCCATATTTATTTACCAGAGACAAACTTATATCCTAACTTATATTTATTCACCAGACAAATTTTATATACAGCCCATATTTATTTACCAGAGACAAACTTATATCCTAGCTTATATTTATTCACCAGAGACAAATTTTATATACAGCCCATATTTATTTACCAGATACTATCTTTCAAGACCCGATATTCTCTTTTTTTCTTGTCAGTCTTCTTTTAAAAGCATCTTTGTGTACTTCTTTAACTACAGCTGGCATGCATACCTGAAAATACGACGTGCCAAGCGTTCTCATCGAAACTGTTGGCCATCTCTATCACGTACAAGCTCACTGGCCGGCCGTTTTCAGTCCCTGGTGTCCATAAGACATCTACGGTGCCATTGTAAACCGACATGTCGTCAACCAAACAACCTGACGGCTCACTGGGTGGACCTGTTAATTCAAAGGAAAGGGGTACGACAAGAATATCGCTGTCTGAGCATTGAGAGTTCCGTACACTCCTCCTCCTCTCCCATCTCTTCTGAATCGTCCTCATCACTTATCACTAAATCCTCGACCGACACTCGACTTGCCACACTGCACCTGAATCAGCTTTGTCCTTGGGTTAGGATGCACGGGCCTTAGGTTGCATGATCGTGATGTTGCACGAGTGTTCGTGTCTAGTTTCTTCCATAACAGCGGCCGTAACGTCACTCGATCCTGTTAATTCACGCATGGTTTGGGGTGTGAAAAGGAGATAGCACAGCTCCTACAACCCAACCCCTTGTTTGTCTCCGAGGTTCTACTGGCATCACACTTGACGTGTTAGCTGTTTACGTTTGTCGGGCCCTTCACTTTCTCAGTATATCCCCACCCGTCCACCTTTCCTGGGACTGAACTGTGGCGTGCACTATCAAGTACAACCTTCCAAGCTGTTTCACTGTACAAAACCCTCGTGGATGAAGACAATGCGAGCTTCCCTCACAAAATTTCGCGGATCGCGCTCACTCAAATTAGACTACGACAACAGCAGACATTTGGCCTCAACGGACTTACAGAGCTGTCTCAAAAATTCTACTCGCTAGAAGTTATATAGACATCCTCTAGTATTGCGATGAATCCGAGCACTTTTATGTATAGTTACAAGAAACCCAAGGCCTTTCTAACCTAACGAAATGTGCGTCCTGCGTCTGAGAAGTTGATACAGATAGCTAGGTTCGGCAAATAAAGGCGCGCGTTAATAAAGTCCTGCGGGTGAAGGAAATAAATTGTTAGTATGCGGAAGATTGAACGAAGTCGAATGAAATATGCTTATGATTGATGCAGGTCGCACATGCGCGACTAAGTCGAATGAAAGTAGTCGTAAGCAACTATAACCTTTTGCAACAAAACGTCATCAACTCTCAACAACGCTGGCTAGGCCATTCCTTACAGACACATTTTTCGCTAAAATCTCAGAGAAAAATTTCTGCTGAGAAAGCCTTCATTAAAGTTGAACAAAGTGTTTAAAGCGTGATAAATTCCCTAAGACTGTTTCATACAGATAATTCGAGCCATGTGTGCCCAGTATAAAAAGCTAGACGCTAGACAAACGACACTTTTTAATGCTGTTGTCAGCAGCTAAACCTAAACCAGTGGTGGACCTGATATTAACAACAATGTCAGTGAAGAAAAGTTGCACTGTTAAAAGGGTTTTTGAAAAACAGGTGACATTTGTTACAGATTTTCAGACTAATACTAGACCACCGCTTTCGTTTTTCTCGAGCTGCACGCGTGTCAGAAACGCCTGGTCACATGGTATGATGTCATTTGAAGGCTCACCCACGACAGTCAGCCACGCCCCTCTGCTGGACTGGTCAAGGGTCGTGCTGGCCACGCACTCGTAGTAACCCACATGGTGCAGCTGCACGGCCACAATGTACAGCCCTCTGTCCGTCTGCGCACACAGGCACACGGGTAGACAAACGAGTTCACGCACTTAAGGCAACGCATACACACGCACAGAACTCAAGCAGGTAGGACCACATACATACATACTTACATCCATAAATACATGCATACATACATACTGACATTCACATTGTCCTTTTAATGGTCTGCCCCATACATTTTTTTTAGCCGTGTACGGATTACAGAGTGCATTAAGTAGAAAATGCCCAAAGACCATGTTCACTGGCTAGGCTACCTGGCGAAAGTCGACGTTTTTCTCTGGGGCCAGCTTGTGGCCGTTGATGTACCAGGTGTACACAAGGTCCACGTGAGGGCTGTGGGAGGCGGAGCAGGCCAGGAAGGCAGTGCTGTTGACTAACCCCTGGGTGGGGCTTGGGGCCACGATGATTGACGTGCCCTCTGACGTCACAAAGACAAAGCATGCGGTCAGAAATGGAGAAAATTATTTTCTTGCTTACACATTAGTTTAACTGAATTTCGTATAATCTGTATTTGCGATAAAACTCGATACCTTCACTCCAGACCGAAATGGGAAAATTTTACACTTCGTCTTTTGTTTTATGATTACATTAAGCATTTACCTTCTCTACTTGTCAAAGAAGACAAAGACTCACTGGCTATACTAATAGTTGTGGAGCTTCGCGCTTCGTCAAACTCGTTGGTAGCCACACAGGTGTATCGTCCCTGGTCTCCCTGTTGTAAATACCTTATCAGAAGGTTGCCATTGGGCAGCTGAGTCACGTGGTTGTTGTCAACATCCAATGGAATGTCGTTCTTTAGCCACGTGATGGTGGGAGCTGGGGCTGCTTCCGGTTTGCACGTGATGGTGATGTTGCTGTTCAGGGAACCCATGATTCTGGGTTTCAGGGGCTCTTTTCTAAATGTTGGTGGGAAGGCTTTAGAAAAGGAGGGAAAAGAATAGTTCAGATGACACATTCTTTCATAACACTTTTAAGGAGAAACAATTGTCGCTTCTCACACCTGTTTGTTATCTTTGTTTCTCATTTACATCTGCTAACACCTCTATTTAGCAGTTTGTGTTCGGATGTGATCTCACTCCGATTTTTGTTAAAGTTCCTACCCTTCCCCTGCACGAATACTAACATGTGCGTATTGATTTGAAGTTTTTTGGTGGAAGAAGTGCTTATTTTCTAGGATGCAACACACACGCGAGCACACACACCCACACACAGGGAGACGGGGTGTGTGGGGGGCACGCAAGACTGAAACTGGCAACAAAGACGTGAAGTTTTTCATACGCGCATATTGTGCACTTTCAGTGCACGAGCTGTCTGTATCGCCGTACGTGGAAGTGCCCATAAATAAAAGAGACTCAACTGGCACAATCACGATTTTTGATGAGCGACAATGCAAGATAAATCGAACTTTCATGGAACCCACCCATTGACTCTTTCTACAATAAACTGCTTCAAAGCATGGCTGCATGAGTTAAGCATTCAAATCTGCTCTTCCAGTCATAATTACGATCGTAAAACCCGTTTGTTCTGCGTATTTTATTAAGCGTGCGGAAACGATACAAAGCTCATGCAGCCAGACCCTGGCCTCCATTTCCGGCCTGCAGAGCCTTTCGTGTCTCCTGGCCGTACTTAAAACATCCTCATATTGAACGGACCTATGGGGCCAGTTCTATGTACAGAAAGGATCTGCGGACGCGCATGCGCCCCAAGTGCTTACCTAAGACTCTGAGCTGTGCCTCCGACAGCGTCGTTCCGTGCACGTTCTTGGCACCGCACTGGTACATCCCATCATGCAACTTTGGATCCAGACTGCTGATGCGCAGGACGTTCCCGTTGATCTGGATGCCTAGGGCAGTGTCAGAGGTCAAGGTTTTCCCGTTCTTGTACCAGCTGTAGATGGGCGGAGGTCTGGCTCGCGCATCGCAGCGCCACGTCAGCTGGGAACGCAGGTCCGCGTGCTGGTCTCCCAGACGAGAGATGAAATATGGACGTGCTGCGCATGCGCACACAGATATTGATTATCGGTAGACGGCCACCTCCCTGACATCAAAGGCTGTTCTTAACTGAGGCAAGATTTTAATGAACAAACCAGGTTCGTGGGTTTTGACGGGTTTAAGCAAACCTGAGATCGCTGTTAAATCAGAAACCTTACTGTTCTATAACCTCTAGAGACCTCCGAACTCTGGTTTGGTATGTGAAGGAGATCACAGCAGTGTTGCGGTAACATTTGACTGTAGCAGCTAAGGATCGTTGCAGATGATAAGTGACAGCACACACGAAAACTCTCTGTTGCCCTCATCCAGTACGCATGTATCATGTATCAACTAATCTACGAAACGAATACTGAAAATTCGATTTGTGTGTGTGCATGTGTGGAAGAAGCGCAGGACTCATTTCACAGTCTGCATGTATGTCGGAAGGTTGGAGGAGTGGGAGGGGGGGGGTGATATACACCCAGACATAAAGGTAAAATGCTCATAATATCGGGATCTAAATAAATCTACATTCAACAAAACCTGTAACATATGTACACACAGGTCTATAAATACAATTTGTACAGGAGATCAGTAATCAGAGTTACCTATTTAATGATTCCATAAATATAATCATCTGTGCTGGCTGAGGTTTTCTGGTTATTTCAGGCCAGTGCAGAAAGGACAAGCAGATTTACAGCTGCTAACACTGCTAAGAAGACAGGCAGAAAGGACAGACAGACGGACGGACGGGAAAGAAATGAAGAACAAACAAAGGAAAGAATCTGCCGTGCATCACGAAAAGGACACACTTCACTTTGTCGTACCGCCTAGCGCTAAGTAAAATGACTTGGTGTCCTTTGAACTTGAGCCTCTGCTGACGGTACAGACGTACGTTCCCTGGTCCTCCAGCTGTGCGTCAATGAGGGTCAGCACGCGGTTATGGTCAGATAACTCCGCCCTGGCAGGCATTGGCCTCCCTTCGCGATGCCAGCTGTAGCGGAATGGCGTGGTGGACCTGTGCAACAAATTCTTTGTGTAGAGAAACCAAAATGTCAATACAGAAAGGGTGAGTAAAGTGCAAGTTGCAAGGCGTTTCTCTCTCTCTCTCTTTACTCCTCCCTCAGTCTGCTTGCGGTGGTGGTGGTGGTGGTTATTTAGAGGGACAGTGCTTCCACCTCGCGGTGATTTCGCACTATGCGGGGGATGGGGTCCTATTACTAAACTATGTACTGAAAGAACCACCAGACTGATGGCTGCAGTAAGATGGCCAGTGCGGACAGAGTTTAATGTGCGGGGAATGCCCGAATGGAGTTCGCACGATGTTTAACTCCAGGAAATAATCCTTTGCCACACCAGGATTCGAACCAGCAACCTTCCATCTGCTAGTCCGCAGCTCTGCCAACTGAGCTAACCAGGCCCCCCAGTCTGCTTGCTTTTTTCTCCTTCTCTCTTATACTTTGGTTTGTTTTCCTGTCGTGTGTGTGTATGTGTGCTGAGGAAGATGGAGTGTATTGGTTACTGAGGCCCCCACTTTATCAGTATCTCCTGGATTTTTAACCCACTCCCGTATTTTGTGCCTGCTAAAGAACTGATGAAAATTCTCCAGAACTTCAAATATGCCAAACGAATAATTGCGCATAATCTGGGTGTTTCTAACACTGTGACTGGACAGTCAGCAACAAAAAAGGTAAACCATTTTTACTGTTTATGCCCGAACTGCAACCGCAAATACTTCTCCCCAACCAGTAGGCGTCCAAAGCGAATTTCCACCCGTACTTACGAGCCGTATGCAAAACATTCCATCCGGACATCTTGGCCCTTCAGTGGAGGCTGTGGGAACACCGCTATGAAGTCATCTTGGATCAGCGGTCCCCAGTCGGCTTTAGGAGCTGTTGCAGAATCTCAAGTCAGTACAGCGGGATTAGTCACTTCCAAAGAGTTCATAAATAATATCGGAGTGGAATGTGTGTAGTTTACCTTTATCCCAGCAACGCTTCATAGAAATCTGCATATATTTACAATATCCCTGCTCTTCGTCTAACTTTTGTGCCCAAATAGACTTACATTTCTGACAAGGTTAAAAAAAAGGGTGAATTGCAGTAAAGTTTTGTATGTCTCAATATGCTGCCCACCTTGATCATGCACGTGCATCTGGATAGCCAGACTGGTGCGTGTCGGGGGTTGAGAGGTGCCGATAGTGTACCGGTTGACGCCAGTCAGGATGGCAATGCAGTGGTAACTGCCCTCGTCAGCTCTCGTCACCTCGGAGAAGTAAAGTTTGCCGTTCTGGGAAATGAACTGGTACGTTTGGTACTCGGGCCTAACGAAGCTGAAGGTGCTTTCCTTGAACCAGTTGTATTTGACGGCTAGAAAAGACAAAACCAAGTAAAAGTGTGGTTAACCAAAATTAATTCCTCCAAGCTGGAATTCGCCTTGTGACCGTTTTGGCCAAACATAATGAAGCGCGTAGATCCGCATATAAAGGAACACATAAATCTACAGTAGACGTAAACTGCCTGAGCTCTTATATTTTCTTACATTACACAGCGTAGAAATTTCAGAGGGCGAATAGTCTTTAGTGGGAATTTGATAGAGGGAATTCGAGACATAAATATGCAGTCTAGCTCAGAAGTTGAATTTTTCTTTAGCTCTAAAACAGAATATACAGCTAGTCGTAACCCGAAACATTTTTCTCCCCACACCTCCCAGGACAGACACAAATGGGCGGATGGTACTCCGTTTGTTCTACCACATACTTTTTAATATAACCTGTTAAAAAACGATGAGCTGTAAATGCTCAATTGTTTTTAAATACCGAGAGGCATTTCTATGGCACATGGGTTCAGTTTTATCTCGCAAACCTTAACGGGCAGGAGGAAGCGGGGGATGCTGTATTGGCAAGTCACACCTCATAGCCTGTCTAAAGAGATGAGTTCTGTGTCTCATCCTCAGGTAGTCTTTCATGCAGGTTGTTCTTTACCTGGCCTGTACGAAATCTTGCTGCATTCGACTGCAACCCCATCGTAAGCTTTCGCATTGACGCCGGCATCTCGAACGTTCGAAAACTCACCAAGGTCTGAGACAAGGGAGAGAAACCATAGCATACATTATATTTTACAAGCTGATTTCTCATCCAGACGAAGAAATCCGTACCGAGCTTTATGACACTCATAGAAATATTAAAATTTTGATCTAGCATGACTTTTTTTTCTTGCCCTCTAAGGCAAGCTCCTAAGGTAGACATGTCCGAACTAATGTGGAATTTCGGCCTTCAGTTCAATTAGAAAGGGATAAGAAATCTCCGATTTAGGATTGAGGTAAAAAGTTACCCCCAGTTAGGTGTGATCTGAATGGTTTTTGAGAAATTCGCTGTCAAACTAGTGACTCGTTCGCAAAATGATGCAGACACTGCGAACTTGTTGCTGTCACAGCACAAGCGAAGCGATGTTTGAGTTACACTCGTATCTCATATACCAAGATTTTATTTAACGATTGTTGCCAAGTAAGGACAGGAAAGACGGGGTTCAATTTTAAAAAATCTGTCAAATAAAAATGAAAGTCAAATGTTACCTCCAAAACTGATGCGAACTTCATTACTGATGACGAGGCCCAGATGATTCTCAGCAGTGCATCTGTACTGATTAGCATCCAGCCTTTCTACTGGATTCTGGATAATAAACTTTCCATTTGAGAGTGTGTACCGCTTGTCCAGCTCTGACGTCACTTTCTCTTCAAAGTTGTCCCCCCTGTACCATCTGCAGCAGATACGTCATTCAACGGATGGCGAGAAAACAGAACGAGGAAGACAAGAATACAAGACAATGTGGATAGAAAACGAACGAAAGAAATATAGAAAGGAATTGCAGAATGAACGCATTCTGTTACCCAAATGAGTGAGGTGATAGCGGGAAAGAGGGAAGGCATTAAAGAACGAATCCTTCACATTTTCTCTACTGCAATACCTTCACCATCCACCCAGAAAGATTAACGAGCATCAACCACAGTTTTTTTATAAATAAAATATCACACCCATTCCATACCCATAAGATACAAGTATGTGTAATTTTCTCATAAGCTCACTCTAGAACACATAGATACTGAGCACAGCTACCTGTATGGTAATAAGATACAAGTATGTGTAATTTTCTCATAAGCTCACTCCAGAACACATAGATACTGAGCACAGCTACCTGTATGGTAATAAGATACAAGTATGTGTAATTTTCTCATAAGCTCACTCTAGAACACATAGATACTGAGCACAGCTACCTGTATGATAATAAGATACAAGTATGTGTAATTTTCTCATAAGCTCACTCCAGAACACATAGATACTGAGCACAGCTACCTGTATGATAATAAGATACAAGTATGTGTAATTTTCTCATAAGCTCACTCCAGAACACATAGATACTGAACACAGCCATCTAAGGGCTTCACCATTCACCCAGAAAGATTAACGAGTATCAACTACAGGTTTTTAAAATATCACACCCATTCCATACCCATGCGCTCGCGCGTGTGTGTCGAGTGGAAAATAGGTGTGTTTTACCTGTAGGTGGGCAGGGGATTTGCGGCAGCTATGCATTCCAGTTCAGCCATGTCTGGCCTGCCCACAATCACTATGCTGACAGGCTGCCGCGTGAAGTGAGGACCACGCGGCAATATGTTGATGTCCTGTACCATCAGCCCGTAGTCTGACAACAAAGAACGTGGAACAGGAGACAGTATTAAACCGGCCACCATCACAAACGTTCAGACATAGCTCTACCCTTTCACTGCAGACAAATAATGCACTGTGTGGGCAAAAACATGTTTCACCAGTAATCATGCGAGCAGACAGTTGTTCAGTTTAAATGTACACCACCTCAACGTGACCGTAGGGGTTACAGCTGTTTCATGCGAATGCTCTGGGAATACCTTGTCTGGAAAGGATGGTAGTAGCGACCTCATCCTTTGAGGTAAAAGATGAGGCGCCTTCGCAAGCGTTTAACTGATTAAATATCGAAGAAACAACTTTGCATTACAGTTGAATTGTTCGAACAGTCAGCCGGACTTTTGACTGGAAAATATTGTCGAGGTCAGCAAATTTTTGACTTATTTTATTCGTACTCTCTTGTCCCTTCCCTTAGGTCCTACCTGCGTCCCTAAAATAGTTGCATATAAAATCGTTGGTAAAATAAATAAAGTGTAGAGCGAGAGTAGACTTTGAAAAAGACTTGTGCGTTCCTGTCTTCCTAAATGATAACTGACAGCTGCTCTAGTGTTATTCAAGGTCTAACATGCGTTTAATTGTACGTCACCTTGATAACGTCACCTACAGCGCGTTCGTGCTTACCGTAGTCTCGCTCCACCTGCACGATCCTGTATGCTTCTGCACGTGCGACCTGACAGATGTAGGGCAGCTCGCGGTCAGGGGTCACCAGTGTCCACCCATACCCGCCCTCTGCAAGCAGTATGTTGAACTTACAGAAAGTGGGGAGGAGGTATAGAGATGCAAGGGGACAGGCATTGGCCAACCAACCAAAACCCACCCACCCACCACCACCACCACCACCACCACCACCATCACCGCCACCACCACCACCATCACCGCCACCAGTTACAGGAGTCATAAGGTAGTTGTTACCTCCTAAACTGTAGACGATGACGCCGTTTGAATTGTTTCTGTCCGTTCCCGGCAGCCAGAATGTATCGGGTGCGTTGACAGGGTTGTCGTCGTGTCCCTCCCAAACGAACCATCTCTTCTCTTGTGACTTCGCCTCTCGGATCCCGCTCGTATACCACTCTCGCCTGCCACATCATTGCTCGGACAGTCATTACTTGTTTCTTGTTACCACAGCTGTTACGTTCGAACAGCTGCGTAGTTCCGGCGCTAGGACCTCAAGCAAGACTGGGTACCGATGAGTCACAAATCTCTGTCCGAGTATTTCGAACGCGGGATCTCTGATGTAACTACAGTTTCATTGCGCCAAAGCAAACAGCTTCCAAGAATGTTTCTTCAATCCCACCCTCCACCCGAAGCCGCCATTCGTGTCTGTTAATTACTTAGCACATTGCCAGTATTCAGCAAATAGTATGAGTGATGAAAATTGCTGTTATAAAATGACGGCGAAGGGTACCATCGTATCGCATGAGGATTTTGCAGAAAAAATCTCCGACGGAGCCCGGATGGAAAGACTTAAGAGTTCATTTATCAGTCGGGAGGTGAATCTTGAATGGGAATCAGCTGCCGTGAAATATAACATTTTCTTAAGCCTCATAGTTATATCTTTTGCAAGGGTCCTGTCCTAGATTGGCTACAGCGAAAAAAAAAGCACTCACATGAATCCGTCGTTTCTTTCCAGCCAGTTGCTGATGAAGCCATGCGTGACTCTGTCCACAACACTCAGCAGGGCCCCTCCATGTTCCTGTCATAAACACGTCATTCACAGTTGACCCCATTTATATGCAGGTGAAGGGTCATTCGTATTCTGGAAACAATAACGCGTCGGATGGACGCATCTGAATGCCAGCCTTAGTTCCCAAGTCTGTACGCAAGTGTAGAAGTTTCAATGCCTACATAAATGGAAGCGTACTTTTGATATCACTTCGCCAGTTGAATACACAACCTTGAAAAAATCTACACTTAACTGACCGAACGCAAGAGTCTTCCTGCACGATTCGTATCATGACGGAATTGAAGGTCATTTTTAAAAACTGCTTTTTATATTCTAGAAATCGCCGTACCACGCCCGCTAAATCATTTAAGCAAACTTTTATAGGCTTAAAGTATCGGATGTTTTTGATTGATCAAGTGAGTTTTGTTATAGACGATGGTGCATTTGTATGAATGCAAGGTGTCCTTAATACGAATCTTACACTGCAGGCCATGCGAGCCCCTTCAAATTTTCTAGGTGTGTTTCCTTCAAACAGGTAACACTCAGTCCCATGTTCGTACCAGTTGGTGGGGCAATCTGAAAATTCCAGTGTCGAAAAGTCTTGTTTAGATGATGATGATGATGATGATGATGATGATGATGATGATGATGATGATGATGATGATGATGATGATGATGACGACGACGACGACGACGACGACAATGACGATGATATTTTAAACTATTCCTGTTTTGCATACACTCATACAAGCATGCATGCAAGTACACGCACGGAATATCACATTGCATATATATGCTCCTTTCTGTTTTGCCAAAGCAGAAAATTGACGGACGTACAGACTTGATTAATAAACTTGAACATAAACCAATTTTAAAACACCAGTGTTGCGAACTATTTGTTCTAAGTTATATTATGTCTCTACTATTTCTCTACTATTTCAAGTTCACGTCAAGAATGGGTGGTGTTGGCTTGCACTAGAATCTTGTAAATTGTTACTTAGAAAGCAAACAAAAGTATCAGCTGTCATCACCTTGAAGGTTACACGAAAGCACATTGGAGTTTAGTGTTTATTCGTTCAGCAGAGAGGCGATACTCACTAAACACATTTTGAGAAGCGACTGCGCGCAAGAGGCACATGGCAGTGAGATTAAGAAGCCAGCCAGCTTGTACTGCACGCAGGTGGTGGCCAGCTGTTCGCGTGCTTTTTCTCTGAGGAGAACAAAAGTGCGGACGTGGACTTATTAGAAAGTAACATAGCAACCCGTAACAGTGATGGACCAGTAGGCAATGACCGACCTCGGGAGGGCAAAGGTCAAAGGGTAGCTTTATAAGTGATCAGACAAGCAAAAGCATAGTGGAGGGGCCTGGATAGCTCAGTGGTTCTTTCAGTGCATAGTTTAGTAATAGGACCCCATCCCCCATAGTGCGAAATCACCGCGAGGTGGAAGCACTGTCCCTCTAAATAACCAAAGCATATTGATTTTCTCACAAGGGCATCAGCCACGTGGGGTGGGAGATCACGGGTTCTCTGGAATCCCGGGCAGGTTTTGAGACAGTTTTATGTACAAGATACGAATGCTCATGTGTCTCCTGTGCATTGAATGGGGAATTTTTTTTTTTTTTTCGTTTGCAGACATACAAATGTACGCAGTACACGAAGTGCGAACAACCTTGCGGCGGTTTTTGTGAGCGAAAGAGAAAATACGGACAGATATGCAACTTTTCCCCAATCTATTGCTGGCATTTACTTAGATTTTCTGTCCACCCGTAGGCCTGTGCAGCCGTCCATTTTCCCGTTTGTGTTAGTGATGCTTATTGGCTGCTCTGTTCTGTAACAGTCAAGAGGTTAGATATATGAATCCCAAATCTCCATGCTTCAAAGTCAACGCAAACTGTCAGGTTCAAAACTGTTGCTACCGGATGACAAATGGCTAAACGTATGCGCTTTGAATAATTACAGTGATTCAATCCCTTAAAGAGAAGTCTTAAACAATGCGCTATGAAAATTGAAACCGGAAAAATAAGAAGTGTTTTCTTTAGTTTATCCATTCGCTATAATCTAGTCTTTTAGATTGACAAGAGATTAGCAAGCTGATCAGTAATTCTTATAGTCCATTTAAGGTAGTTAGAATGGATTTTGTGTTGGAAACTATCAACATAGGAATGCGTTAAAAATCAACAGTCAAGATTGTTGTTTGTTCGCATACCTCATATTTTTTGTTTGTTTGTAAGAAGAACAACACAGTGCAGTATCTGTCATATATGTGACCACAGTATCGTACAATCTGTAATTATTATCAGTATAAACATTTCTTTTGATACAAATGTTAAGAAACTCTTCAAATTCCATGTGACAATGCCCAGATGCCAGTCATATAACTTCTGTCTTAAATTTAATTCTCGTCTTCGAAACTCCATACCTTCCGTCACATTTTATTCTTATAGAAAGTATACACATTGATGCATATGACCTATCAATCGACAGTCCAAGTGTTCGGCACATCTGTCCCTTTCATTTGTATCCAATCTCACGGAATTAATGAAATCAGAGATTTCTTCACATTTCTTTAGTCATTTCGGGAACTCTAGCATTCGTAGTAGGCCACGAAACCTGAGCCATTCAGTGCGTGCCGATAAAACTATAAAGTAGACGTTCGTGACGTGCTATGTGATGCGCGTCACAGCTGGGGTGACTAAATCTAGATCGTTACCAGTCGGTCTCCGCTGTGGAATTAATTTAACGGGGTACCGGGTATTCATCTTGATGGTAACAGTCCATGCGTGAAGCTCAGAGGCATGTTCAAATCAAGACGGTCTAAGGTTGACACGTGTTTTGGGGGCGGTAGACGGTTTGGCATGTGGGGAGGAATGTGAAAAATATTAAACTTCTCTTGCAGAGTCTGGTGGGTGGACTACAATTGCAGGCGGACGTCTTCATGTAGCGTGATCCAACATTTCAGTGCATAAGGGAACGGGGGTATGCTTGCTCCAGTAGGTGTGTGCGTTCATGCATGCGGCTGTGTGGGCATCCGCGCGTAGGCTCTTGAGTGCATGGATGTGTGAGTGCATGAGGGCATGGGTCAGGCAGGGAGAGTGACTATCAAAAGGGTCGTTTAGAAGATTGCTTTTAGTGAATGGATCTCTGACCAAGAAAAGAAGTTCGAAGTTCGGGATCTGCGTTTTAACACCGTGGTATTCCTATGGATCAGTGGAAGAGGGAGGGGGTGGTGGTGGTGGGGATAATTCGAAAATCCATGTCTGGGGGAAGGGATCACACAAAACAGTCCGTGGACATCGCAAGCTTGTTATGGAGGGTTATCTAGAAACAGACTCGCCATCACATCCGGTGTCAACAGTAGCGTAAAATCAGTTTTTGTATGTAAATATTTCTTTTGAACCGAACGCTCAGAAACTATTCAAATTCCATACGACAACAGCTAACGCTGAACAGTAGAAGAGAATGCTACATGCACCCGCAGGTACTGTGCTTACGTAATACCATATGATGTTACATGAGTTCAGCTCTGCAGGCACAGCACCTGGCCGCATTTCAGCTCATGGAATATCAGGTCCGGATGTGACTAATGCTTTTAACGTCTAAGTAAATAACAAAAATATAAAACTAACACTGCACTGTCTTACTGAATTATCGATTTTTTCGGTCCTTTGCAATAATGATTTCACCAAATTCTAATAGAGTGTACTATCCACCTTCGCCAAAAGTTTTCATAAGCTTGACCGCAGCGAAACCTTGCACCCGTGCAAGGCCAATAAAGAAATTGATTCACAAATTTTTTTCAGGACATTGGCACTAGTTGTTTGTGTCGGACCAGCTGAAGCCGCCTCGGATCGCCTGCTAGCAAACAATGCTGATCATAAATTAAAGGGTGGATGAGGGGGCACGTGGGAATGGCAACTTGCCAAAACGAAACAATTCGATTGCGTTCTTTTTCTCTCCATATGTAGGTAGCTAAAAATAAATTAGTGACTGTTTAAGCAGCCCAAGCACAACACATTAAAATAAAGGATACTGTCACTGCCGAGAATGAGAAATGCACAGTGCTCTGACGTTGTCGCGCGGATGTTCCGAAACAACACGCACGTGACGAAAAAGAGGTAGGACACTCGGTTTAACAAAGCGAGGGAAGGAAGAAAGACAAATCGGGAAACCAGGTTGGGAGAGGAAAAGGAGACGGGTTGCATGTTTAGAGGGAGGGGTGGATTAAGAGGTAGACAGATGTCCCACTTGGAATTTCAGTCGACAACAGACAATAAACATGAAGACGACATGAGTAATCACTCCTGTCCTTGACGGTGTTACTTTATCAGACATTAAGCAAGGTAGTTAAAGGGCTTCCCGTTGTTTAACATGACACACACACACGCGCGCGCACGCACGCACGCTCACACACACACACACACACACCTACAAGGAACTACTAGTTCGAGTCTCTTTTTTTTTATCTCGCTTTCTCCTTCCACCATTTATTTAACCGTGTCTCTCTCCCTCATCCCCATCTCTACCTACCTTTTTTTCAAATTCTTGGCACAAACCCCCCC
>SMGT01008602.1:312133-326659 GCA_004794575.1 Lanistes nyassanus
CCCCCAAAAAAAAATTTAAGAAGACGTACTTGTTGGTGCTAGCTAGGAATTCATGCGTCTGCAGAATATACTGAAAACTGGATTTTGAAAGCATAAATGTATGCTTCGGGTTACTAAAATCGGATTTACGCGTCTCTAAAGCGCAGATGTATCTTTCGTGTCACGTGTAGATTTCCGGTAGATGCAAAGGAATCTGGAATAAATCTGAGCTGGCAGTGTTAAATAAATTATGATACATGGGGGGTATACTGGCTGTATTCTGTATGTGTCTCATAGTAAAAACAGCCCAAAAAATAGGAAGGAACAAACAAACGAATGTAATTATAATACTTCAGGCCTCCACAACTAGCTATAATTTAACCACACTCAAGGGAAGAGAAAGAAGGAAAACCTTAACTGTCTGCAACAACAGAATCAGATGTCACATAGCGTCCTAGCTAGTGCAACCATAATTTATTAATCAACAATAAATAAAAGTTGTAGACATAGACCAGACAACTATTTTGGATAGTTACGACAAAGCACTTGCCCTGAATGTAAAAGCAGTCCACTTTTCGAAGTTACACAAGCTATAGATGACAACTGATCAAAATGATCTATTCAAGTTCTCGACAGTCCAATTTGTTGCATAACAGATTTCATCTATTTCGATTAAAAGATTCTCACAAGAGCGTCTCTTCAATGAGAGTGTACAAAAATTGTGTCTAAAAGACCTGTACAGTTTTGACGCTATTAATATTAGATCCAAAAAAAAGTTGCAGTTGTAGTCTGCTGATTTGCGTTTCTCTATGTAGTGAACGCAGCATTAGATATTTATAAATGTGATGCGACTGACGACAAACTGCGTGAGAATGAAAGACCTATGCAAAAAAAAAAAAAAGTTTAATGTTGCTGGATCAAAGCAAAAGAAACAAAAAGTACACAAATCAGAGATATATTTCATATGCGAATTATTCTTATGTGAAGAGACGATTTGTCGGTAATTACAATAATTTTGCAAATTCTAAAATGCTATTCAGGCAAATATTTAAAATCGTCACAGTTTCCAAGGCCAAAATATGGCTGGATCAGCAGATCAAAACAAATTCAAGCTAATGAACACGCGTAAAATTTTATCTCACCGACTGAATCATTGCTCCAAATGTCCTTCAGAAGTTTAATGCACACTTTGGAAAACACTGCATATGTAGGGCAATGAGACGGCTGCAGTCGTCCCAAGGAAGGAAGGGAATGTGTGTCATGGACAGGTGTACATCAAGTAAATCGGAACGGAAGGAGAAAACGCTTCACGCTTGGCCGACCTTCGTTCCATCACACACAGCTTAGGATTGGGTGGTGTATGTGCATCTTTCCTCTCTCCTCTGTGAGTGAGTGAGCGAGTGAGAGAGTCTAGTATAAGGTGACAGTATGTATGTGCATGAGTGTGTGTTCGCGCGTGTGTATGTGCAAGCGTCGGGTGTGCGTGCGTGCGTGCGTATGTGTATGTGTGCGTGTGAACCCAGAATAAGGAGTTCTTGTCGAACTAAATTCTACTAAAATGTGTCTTTGTAAAGAACTGTATCCAATTCCATTTTTGTTCTGTACAAATCGAGCCATGACTCTCTCTCTCTACACACACACACACACATTAGCAAAAGATTGCATTCCATCTCTGTTATAACTATCAAATAATTTATACTTTATTGCATTGCTAGAACAGGTTATAAGGACTAATAGAAGTATGTCTTTTTTGCGCCAGGCCTTCTGCGATAAAATACTCGTGGAATTAAAACGGATGTGATCCTCGTGTTTGCTAATGTCAAAGGACGTCTGCAATTTTTTTTAAGTACTCGCGGAGTTAGATCGGCTATATCACCGTCGTCTGTTATAGTGCCAAGGACATTGATGTCACGAACATCTGCAATTTTTGTGATTGGTCAGATTCTTACAGACACGAGAAGGGGCAATTACGCGCATCATTTCTCGCGATAAGAGATCAAATCTTATTACTGAAACAACCCCGAAACTGACAGCTGCAATAAGATGCCCAGTGCGGAAAAGCAAGATCACCGATCTGGCCAATGTTTAATTCCAGGATATGATCCTACCACCTCCCTATTATGCCGACCACCTCTTTAAAGCAAAAGGTCATGATGGAATTGAAGAAGAATTACTTCTTATCCAATAATCATAAGAAAATCTAATGCATTATATATACGCATATATATTTTGTTTTTGCTATAGCGTTTTTTTTAGTTATAGATTGTTTTTTGTTTCATTTTTAATTAGCAACGGCAGACATCGTCATACCTGCAATGATAGTAGTAATGATGGATGGACTGTCTTCATTTTTTCCCATCTCATTCAATTACTCTCTCTCTCTCTATATATATATATGTGAAGGGCGGATAATGGTTCTTTTGAAGGGGGTGGGATGGGGAGGCCAAGAAAACGATGAAAGTCACTGAGCGGCAGTAAAGACTGGTTGAATGTAACTTGGCCATTTCTATTTGTCGACACCAACTGACCAAGCCATAATATATTTAATATTAAATAAGGTCCACCTCTCTCTGTCTCTCTGCTCCGGGAGGGGACCGATCGGCCCCTTGCTCCCCCCTCCACAAAAAAAGACAGCAACCAAATTATTTTCCATATAATGTGCTGACAGTTATATATATATATATAGGAATGCCAGGGATATCTTACTGTCTTAAAGTATTGGCAAAGAAATTACAAGTACCTTAAAAACATTGGCGTCTGCTCTCGGTGTATCACATCTCCAGAGTACTCTCCCTCAGCCGTACAGCCAAAATGGCAGCGTCCTTTCTAGCACGCTGTGTAACCTCTAGAAGTCTATCTAAATTGACTGGTGCACGTCATCGTGTAATAACTTTATCATGTAGAAGACATTTGCTGTCGCAGGCCTATAGCTGTACTGAGGCATGGAAGAAAAGCCTGAAAGATCCTCTTTTTAGTCAGGTCACACTCGGCGAATTTGCAGTTCAAGTAAGAGATCAGTACGAAAAACACAAGTCGATAAGTGCAGTAGACATGGAAATTCTTGCAAATAAACTGCAAGAGATGGATGTTGAGGATGCAGATTTGATAGAAGATCTTATAGTGAAGTAAGTGTGTCAAGTTAAATCCTGTATTGTCTTGTTTTCTAACCTAGGGCGAGCATGAGGCTCTTTTCACAACACTCTCTCACTGTCTCAGGAGACCAAGATTTGAAGATCCATTTTAACAACGGAAATCGGCACAGCAGATAAGCCTGGTTGCAACTGGCTTGTCAAAAAATATTTAAATTAGGAATCAGGATTTAGCCTTCCAAATCATAGACAATTATTACAGATATCCTTTGGGCTTCAGTGTTGCCAGAATTGAGAATAAGGTTGTACTTAACTTTGTACTAACTAGTAGTGGTATTTATGCCTACTGTCACATGCGACGGCCCACAACATATAATCTCAGCCTACTACAAAATGAACTTTTTTTCAGCGTAAAATGACAACTATATTTAATGGACAGATTGTTTGGTAGCTCTGAGGACAACATGAAGGACTATGAATCTCATGCTAGTGCCCAGTGTGTAATATGATTCCAACATGAGATTTTTGTATACCCTTCTCATTTCAGCTACTTTTTTGTTATTGAACTATTGTAGGCTCAGGTTAGTGTTATGATCTGGAAAGTGGGTAGGTTTAAGAGTCAGGTTGGGGTTGGTGTTTGTAGGTGCTTAAGTTAATGGCTTAGGATATGGGTCAGCATTACAATACACCCAGAGTCCAGCAGTTGACAGGAAGAAAACTGTGTTTGAAAACCTGGTGCATGCACACTACCCACAGAGTTCATGAGTAAAAACTATGGCCAGTTCTACCTGTAGTACATATACTTTGCTTGATTTTCTTGTTACCATAAACCATAGCTAGAGAAATGTGTGATTTTTTTTTTAAAAGTTCCGGATTAGACTGAGAATTGTCTGTCATTGTATTTCAGTTTGTAGTGTGGTAACTGATCATGTGCACCAGTAAATATGACCCAATAAGAAAGGAATCAGAATTCTGTGAAAGCATGATTTAATTTCCAACAGCTGACATGGATAAATAATTGAAATGCTCTGATACATGAAAAATGGGATGAAATGATACATACAGCTACAGCAGATCCAATCTTCGAACAGAGTTTAGGGGTTGAAAAGTACAATAATGAAAAAATAGTAATTTAGCATTGATCATTTGGTGTAATATGCTTTGCTTTTTTTAAAAATAATAATGGCAAGATTCAGGTATGAAATGTTGGCAACTGTGAGCATAAGTAATATATCAACATAAATAGTTGCACACAGGTTTGAAATGGTTTGAAATATGTGATTATGCTTTTAAGCAGCTTTTTGCCCAGATAAATTGACATCTGTATGTTTCTTGTGAGTATTGAGGGTAGAATTTAATTTTGTCCAAAAACAGAAGGTCAGATTAGACTTCAATATGCCATTCCAGTTTAGAAATTATAATCTCATTCAATGCTCTTCCAAAACAGGAAGCAAGTGAATTGGGAATTCTTTTGCTTCCTCATCAACATTGTGTATTAATATTGGAGGTGATTTTAATTGCTGTGAAACATACTCAAACCAACATGTTAGCCTCTCAGTGCATGTAAAATTCTAATGTGTAATTCTTCTGGTGTGTCTTCACAGATTCCGAAGGTCACCAGCAGCCAACCCAGTTCGAGATGCCATCGTCTATGTCATTGTGCGTATGTACATTGATAACAACATTGCTGACAGACTCATTGCGCTGATGAAGAGACGAGCGGAGACAGGAATATTTCCAGACCCTTATGCCTTCAGTCTTCTGTTGGATCACTTCGTAATAAAAGGAGAATTTCATCTTGCAGCTCAGGTGGCTTACGAGATGATGCTACAGGAAGATTTCAAGCATCCGACCTCTCGTCTCTTAGCACTACATGCCTGCATCAGGTTTCTCAAACAGACAAGCCTAGACGAGTTAAAACCCACTGAGATACAGGATGAACAGGGAGAGGAGGAATGGGTTCCAGTAAAGTACATCAACTATCCATCGTACGATGACCATTTTGACATCAAAGCTGAGCAGTATTTGCTGGGGAAGACACTTTACTTTCTAGGAAAAGAATGTGCAAGCACAACCCTTTGCAACTCTTTGAAAGTAGTGGGTTTGGGACTGTACCATAAGTTTGGCCAGTGCCTAAAGCTTCTGAAGGAAATTGCAGAGGCAAGTGATGCATCCATCACAGAAGACACGCTGAGCTATGTTGAGACGAGCCTCGAGAAAGCTCAGCTCCGTGACCCTAACAAACCAGAGAAAGACATGGGGCTGTTGACGATTGATGATGAAATATACAAGCTGCTTCCAACACAGGGGGAGAAAGATGAGTTCCACCAACAGCTGCAGCAGCTGAAGAAGACCCTGTCTACCAAGGGTAAAATTGTGGGGACCACCTTTGCTGCTCTAGCAGATGAACTAGTACAGTCGGAACTGTCAAAGCATGAGCCGCCCGACACAGAGATCCAGGTAAAGCGATTTGATGAGTGGCGAGTGGAGCGTTCAAAGCTGCTCGAGGAGCAGATGTACTTGTTGCAGCGGACCGAAAAGATGGCGGAAATTGAGAAGAAGTTGAAAGAGTTGCAAGATAAAGAGGAGACCCTGCGCTTCTTCGAGCTGCAGGACAAGATCAAGCTCCTGCAGCCCAAAACCCAGCCCAAGGAGAAGGTAGAGGATGATGAGGAGACACTGAGAGCCAAACGTATCAAACGGCGTAAATTCCGGCACAATGTTTGAACTGCTGCTTGAGAAACAAAATGCTGCTGTAGTGAGTGACAACATCTGATGCTTTAAAAACTCATTAAGGATGTGTATGTGCAGAAACTGCTTGGAACTTTTCACATTTGGAAGGATGAAGGATACCGGATGGACATACGTTCCTCACATTTGTATAGATATTTCAGTAATTGTGTGAGTCCATGCAAGAGAATCCATTCCCACATTCTTGACTTGGACTAGCAACAGCATACCCTCATTCAGACTCAGATTTATCAAAGTTTTTAACACTTAGTATCCTAAAGTTCTTCCTTTTATCTCTTAATCTACATGGAATTGGTGTCTATTACAAAGTATTAGGAATTTGTGTCTATTATTTCCTGAGTGAAACTCACCCTTTTGGCATTTATAAATGGGGGGGGGGGGGTGGGGGGGGGAATAAACATAAGATTGTGCATCTAAAATTAGCATCTATGCATCTGCTTTGTCTGGTCTATCTAGCACGCTTTTTAGAGTTCAGAGTTGAGTGCATGTGACCTGGGACTGCTTGCTACATGTGAAGTTGTTGCATGTAATATATTCCTGAAACCATTATCAGAAATTTTGAAGTTTCAGCATACAAAGATTCACTTGGCATGTTTCATGAGTTACCTCCACCTGAGAACTGCTCTGATACAAGCGATCAGGTGACACAACAGTCACCAGATCAATAGATGGCAAGAGTTAAGAGTAGAGGGTGCAGATCTTGTTTCTGGGACATGATCTTTATTCAAGAGTAGTAAACTAAAGATATTCAGTAAGCAGTTGTTATGAAATACATTTGTTTGAAACTAATGTACAGTAGTGGGGTATACAAGAGGAACTTGAAGCAGCTTGCACTGTTAGCGTCTAGTTGGAAGTTGGGGTTGAACATTCAGCAATGTAATAAACATGACACTTACAAAAGGTCATAGATAAAATCCAAAGTTCGTTTTTCGCTCATTTTAGTCTTGGGATCATCAGACTTTTTGGGGAAGTCCAGTGAGCTTGTGTGGAGGAGTGGTGAGTGGGAGAGAGAGTGTGTACTCTAACAAAAAACAGTCAGAAACTATCGGCTGGAACTGATAAAAAATAACGCCCAACAATGTTCATAAATGTACCCTGAACATAGGTTGCTAATCTGCCTGCAATATTTTTTTTACACAAAAGTTTTGACACAAATATGACTAAAAAGGGTAATATCACTGACTGTTCAGACACGGCATTTGATATATGTTTAGTATGCATGCACAGAGATGAGAATGAGAAAATGGGAAATTTCCCGAAAAGGCCGTGGTCCAGGGGCCGCCTAGGCATATAGTAAGAAAAGAAAAATCATGTTGAAGAAATTGCATCCCCAAAGCTTTGGCACAAAGGTTTGTCTCTGATAAACATCATGACTTATTGTTGTTGTTATGTTTGCTTATTGAATGCCTGCAGAGTGCTTTGTCGGAGAAAGAAGTGCTAATGAATAACCTTTTCAGCTAAAATTAATATAAGGTCATGTTTTGACTGTTGATGCAATGTTGTGACTTGGCAGCAGAAATTAGAACAGAGGCTCTAGTAAGCTCTGCTTTTCTTGGGTAACATCAGCTGTGGGATCTGAACTATGTAGGTTTTATTTTCCCACCTTGTCAGGTCTTTTTTTTAAATTTTGATGGTTCTCACTATGTTACTTTCTGTATCTCTCAACTCAGCCACATTTATTAGGGGTTCCAGCAGAACCTTTTAGCACAAGTGGACGCAACTGCTACTCTCCCGACAGGACAGACACCAAAACATCCAAAAAGTTATGCCCAAGCCCAAACCATGATGTCATTTTTTGGTGGTTTTTCAATGGATAGTACTCTGCCCATGTAAAATTTTGTTGTGGTCAGTTTTTGGTTTGAGGAAGCAATGGCTACAACAGCGGGTGAAGAAGGTACCTCTCAACAAGCGTTCAGTGTTACTGAGTGTGCTGTGAGTAAATATTGTGGACAAATAGTCCATGGAAGAAGAACTTCATTACATCACTTTTCAGCAAACAAACAGGTGGATGTTGCTATTGTGCTGACATTAAAAGAGTAAAACTTATCACGATGCACTGCTTTCTGATAGGAGTTAATAGGGTCTCTAGCTGAGCCTTTGGGCACAAGGGGATGTTGCTATTCTCTTGACACAACAGAAACTAGAAAAGGTGATGGCATAATAACAATGGAATTTTGTGTTAAAGTGACTGCAACATGTACCTTAGCTGTACCAGGGGTAGTTTTTTCATGGTTTTTTGATGGTTAGTACTCAGCCCATGTGTTGTTTTGTTGAGGCCAGTAACCCTGAGAGGAAACGATGGCTGCCAAGAATAACAAAGAAAGATGCGTCCCCAAAAGGTTCATTATTGTTGTGTAAACAGCACATTCATTGATTCATTCATGAAGTCACACAAAGAAGCACTACTTTGTACGGCTTTTGAGTTCTCGCTCCACTTTATGTGCCAAGTTTTTGTCGCCACGCTTTCTCTTTTCCTGCGATGTCCATCAGCTGCTATCCTTGGCAGTGATTTGGCGGGTATTCTACATGTATACATGTGGCCAGACATTCTTTCATCATTGTTCTTGAACGGTCTTTGGTTCCTGTTCTGATCATCAGTTTTTCACTAGATACCACGTTTGGCCAGAAGATCTTTAGGATCCAGTGCAGGCAGTTGGTCTGGAATACCTCCAGCTGTTGCTTTATGTCGGTGGTTGCCGGGTCTTCCAGCATTCTGATCCTTAGAGAAGTACACTGCAGATCGATGTTGCTCCCAAAGACACTGATCTTGCCGGGGATGCTGAGGCTGGTTAGTTTCCAAATGGGGTCCAGCGTTGACGGCTTGAATGATTTTGCTAATCCTGCTGCTGACCCAGCTGCTGCAATAGCAATCTGCTGTGCACTTGCTTCCTAGACAAATTCCTTGACCTCTTCCAGTTGTTCATCGTTCGATATGATGGGAACCTGTATGTTGCTGTTCTTCCTCATCGCTTGGGTTTTGTTGATGTTAACTTCGAGGCTTGATCGCTACTTCATCTAGGCTTTTTGCTGGGGGAAAATAATCGACGGAAGACACGTTCCTTTACATCGCTTTCCAGCAAACAAGTATGAGAAAGACTCACTGCCAAATTAAAAAAGACAAACTCATCATGACACATTGCTTTCAGGTAATGAAGTATCGAGAACTTTAATTGCAGCAAACAGTACGCGCGAGCCACCGTGGATCCGCTCAGCTCGTTTCACACACACACACACAAAAGAGAGGTGGGAAGGACATTGAAGAACCACGCATACCTGACAGAAAACACTAGGATGCGTGTGTGTGTGTGTGCACATGTGTGGGTCATTAGCCTAACCGAAACAAAAAGAGGGATGAAGACCATTTTAATCAGGGCACTCCTAGACACAAGACTTTTCTATTTCGAGCATTGTGAAACTATACCTCATTTTATTCACAGCACAGCCCTCAAACGGACGAAATGTGCTTTGTGCGGCAAAATTTCGAACACTTGAGGACGACATAAAGTGTACCGGTTCACCAGCGGTACGGACTGATCAAATAAGTCCACACCTAATGGAAGAAATAAACCGGAGCGCGCCACCGCGTGCATTCCAAAGATGTACGTCAAGAGGAGGGGCAAGGTCGGAGGGAGGAGGGGCCGAGTGAGAGAGCGTTTGGGTGGGGGGGTGATGAAATTGAAGTGGAGGCATGGCGCGCTTGAATTTTCGTGTATTGTGAGAAACTTGACACACCTGGATAAAAGAGATTGTTGATTAGTTTTGTATTCGTTATACCATGTGTATTCTCTTGCCATTATATCCTACCGTGGTCAGGATGTCACATATGTTTCTTGAATTGATCTTCGATCCCAGTCTATTGATCTCTTAAGAACCAAGCGAAAATCCAACAGAGCATGACGAAAAAACTGGGTATATAAAGATCCGTAGATGCCAAGTATTGGAAGGAGGGTTGCCTTTGCAACAGGTAGCTCGCCGGCGCACACTGCTGTCCGTTTCTTCGTTGCCTGCGAGTCAACGAAGGGTACCACATCAGGCATCACGTGACCAGCTCTGCACTCGAGCGCCACCATGGAGTGGAGGGTGGTCATCTGCTGGACGCTGTTGGCCGTCATGGTCTCCACAGCCAGCGGGGAGGCAATTCAGCTGCCTGGTTGTAAGAGTTACCCCTTTCCACTCCTTTCATATTTTAGCCGGGCAGCGACTTCCTAACTAAATTCTCCTGCACATCTTTAAACACTAGATTTGAAATTACGCGGCTTAGATTGTCAGTGAGTTTTCGATTTTTGCAAACCAGTCAGATTTTAGTTATTTATCGCATACATACGATTTTTAGGTCTTCTTAAATGTTTCTTCTTGGGGAAATTGATCTTGATTAAAACTGAAGACATTTGGGTACGTCATTATTCACCCCTTTGTTAATTAATTTGGGTTTTAGTAGAACTCTGTATGCTTTCTCTCTACCACTGTACCCATTCTCCCCGGATTTCCTCCATCTTCATTCCCTCGAACGTATATGTAGTTACATACACAAGCATGCATAGGCATAGCAGTTAAAACCAATTTTCAATCTTCCGTTTGAAAAGAATGAATAAATAATTAACAACAAAAATGAAAACGGGGGGCGCAGCCATTCTTTTTCCTTTTTGTCCCCATAAATACGAAATGAAGTATCGAACTTTGCCTCGTTATTTCGA
Organism: Lanistes nyassanus; assembly: GCA_004794575.1. NCBI lineage: Eukaryota > Metazoa > Mollusca > Gastropoda > Architaenioglossa > Ampullariidae > Lanistes > Lanistes nyassanus. Next base: position 322,647 of record SMGT01008602.1, read on the forward strand.
CATGGCGTTGAGTCGTATCAGAGACAACTTCGTTTAAATTTTGGCCATGCATGTATGTGAATAACTCAAGACTAGCACGTCCTCTTATTCTCGAATGTTCACGGTTGTCGAATAGTGCTGCTAGTATGACCATCGCACCAAAGTTCGGCAAACCCTTGGCGATCATTCACACAGTTAAAAAAAAATCAGAGCAAGTCAGCAACCTTAATATAAGTGCAACTTTTAAAATACACTTTAACGACTGTTGTCCTCAAACTCCCTAGAGGTTCCTTGTCACATCCCCAAAAGCCTTTGTCTTCATTTTTCCTGACGCTGTCACACACTTCAAAATTTAATGTCTTAACTTCACTCACCTAAACGCATTTTCCCGCATAGCTTTAAAAATCTTCTCCAAAACTTAATTCGCGGTACGATAGGTAGACGCCAACAAAATTAAGCGTTGTTGTCATCGTTGTTGACAACGAATCTTCCTAGTACAAGCGGCATTTGTCGAGTGTTGCCGTGTGTTGAAGTGCAGCCTTAAACACTTTCATCCTCATATTTCCAGACCTGTTACTCGTTACTTTCAATGTGTGTTAGTCAGTTATAATGCCTTCATACTTGCAATAGCTGTGGTGCTCATTCTTTAAAATTCAAAAATTGCCTTTTATATCCTTCCAAAAGCTGATGTCCTAATACTTTTAACTTTCTAATTCCTCTAAAGTCTAGTTCTTCTCATGCTTCCAGCATACGTTGGCTGTTTCCATGACGCCAAGGACCGCCTGCTGGCCACGCCTGTGAAGACTTATAGCAACCTGATTCCGGACGTGTGCATCCAGTACTGCAAGGGCCAGGGCTACAAGTACGCGGGAGTTGAGGTACAGGACTGCGCATACTCATCTTTCTTCGTTTCACTAATGGCGTATCGTGCAGTGGCGACGAAATCTAATGCACATGTACTTATTAATATGGTATTAGAGGCATTGTCACAAAGAGTCCTTACAGTGGATGTCACATCTAGTATTATCACCACTCTAAATGTATTGCATTCTGTATGTGTCACATCCAGTATTATCACAACTCTAAATGTATTGCATTCTGTATGTGTCACATCCAGTATTATCACCACTCTAAATGTATTGCATTCTGTATGTGTCACATCCAGTATTATCACCACTCTAAATGTATTGCATTCTGTATTTGTCACATCCAGTATTATCACCACTCTAAATGTATTGCATTCTGTATTTGTCACATCCAGTATTATCGCCACTCTAAATGTATTGCAAATCCTTAAAATACTTCGAGGTGCTTTCAGTGTTGTAATATTTTTTTCTTGATGTGCTGTAGCATACACATATGGGTTTTGCATTTGCATTACGTGACTATTAAGACCCGGCTACAGAACTACAATGTGTAAATATATATTGATAAAATATCTTAAAACCTCACTTTTAGTAAAACCTGTTAAAATGGGGGTTTTGTGGAATGTGCAGCTGCATCGTACGGGACAATTTTTAACACATTCTGTTGTAAAACTGACATCCGACCACGCCAGAACATCGACCGCCTCGGTGGTCTAGAGGTTAAGGCGCCCGCTTCCGATGCGGGGGGTCGGTGGTTCGCACCCCGGCCGAGTCATAACGACTTAAAAATTGCCAGTAGCTGCCCTGCCAGACGGCTGGCACTATAGGTAACAGTACTAGAACTGGTTGGCCCGGTGTCAGTATAATGTGACTGGGTGGGACTGAAGTCTGTGTTGCGACACCAGTCTCAGTGTGGCAGCACCATAACTTGTCTAAGGCCATGTCAGACGACACGAGGAAAGCCAAGTCGAGCCAACAGCTGCTCACAGCCGAGCCGCTGGCCCCAGTGCGGTATGTCACACGGTGTACGTGTATACGACAGCCGCGGCGTGTTCTCTCTCTCTCTCTCTCGCTCTCACCGCCATCACCACAAACACAAGTGATACAAACTACAACACGTGTGTATAATTTTAGGACAGGACACTCGGCCCGTACTCGTTTAATGGAAACGGTCGTGTACTTACTGATATGCGACTGAAAAAGAAACAATTATTCATTCTCTTGTGATAGCTGGCGCAAACGGATGAAAAGAATATACCGGGTCCTCAAAGTTCATTGGCCTCTGCCCGCGAGCAGCTCGGCCAATTTTGAACGCCCTCCCGAAGGCCGGACGAACCGCCTCTGTCGTGGCCACTTGTCCCCGTCTCCGCCTGTCATGGCCTTTAGCAACACCGTCCCTTTTGTTGTTGTTCTTGTTGGTTTGGAAGGGAAAGTGCTTCCACCTCGCGGTGATTTCGCACTGAAGGGGAGGGGAGGGGAGATGGGTGAGGGGAATGGGAAGGGGTCTGCGGTTTGGTGTCCTGGACTGGTGGTGGCTATGTATGGTCCCGCTGGCTGGCCTCTCTCCTGGCGTACTGATGATGGCTTGAGTAGCTGGAGTGGTGGAGTTTTCGCTGGTCAGACCTACCGCTGCTACATCCCTACATTCTTTTTATCTCTACCGCTAAGGTGCTATGTGTTATATTAGTTTACTTTCATGTAGTCTGTTTTAATTTTAAGTGTTTTACTGGTATCCTCTGTCCTATAGCTTATTTGCTGTTTTTAGCTGGTTAATTCCCACTTTGATTTTTGATGTTTTTTTTTTGTTTGTTGTTGTTTAGATATATCTAACATCTGGGTGGGCGTTAACTACCTGCATTGTCAGTTCCATTATGTTGTCTTATATTTTTTGGAGGGCTAAGAGAAGATTTTAGGTTTACTACTAGATTAAGATTTTGCATAGCATTTTTTAGCTCTTCTCTTTCCTGACTGTTTAGGCTACATTCTAGCAGGACATGTGGTGTACTAAGTCTGTCTCCACAACTACATGCACCAAGATATATATATATAGTTTGCAGAGGGACGTTAAGCAACAAACACCCACCCATTTCAGTATATTTTTGATTTATTTACGTATTCATGTGTGTGTTTGTATGATACGTAAGTGCCCGTGCTGGTGTGTGGCCTAACAACAATGAGCAAGAATCTTTAAATCCGGAGCTGCCTTACACGAGCGTCTGTATCTTCTGTTCATACGTAAAAGTGCACATAAAATACACAGGGCGAATGGGGCATGGCCAGTCTTGTGACCAGAAGTGCATATACGAATGATGATGCAAGCCAGGCCAGGGTTGCAACTGCCGTGGGTTTTAGGTTTGAAGACTGAAACTGAGTGAGTGAGTGGGCGGGTGGACGTGCGCCAATATGTGCATAAACGTTATAGTCAGTTTGTACGCTGAAAAGACTCCATAACGCAAGCGCCACATTGTGGTTTCAGTACTCCAAGGAGTGTTACTGCGGGAACTCTTACGAGAAGTATCCCAGGTTAGCCGAGTCGGAGTGCAACTATAACTGCACGGGTAACAAGTCCATCCGGTGTGGAGGATTTTGGAAAATATCTGTCTACGGAACAGGTACACTTCCGCTCTTCTCTTTAATCTCTTTCCTCTACGACTATGCTCCTGTCTGTCCACTAAATCACACGCCCATCTCTGTCTTGCCTTCCAGGTGTACACCTCTCTGAGCTTCTTTCTTTCTTTCTTTCTTTCTTTCTTTCTTTCTTTCTTTCTTTCGTTCTTTCTTTCTTTTTGCTTTGTTCGTTCTGTCCTCCCACTGGTTCTTACATCTTTCATGGTGCAGAACTTGGTGGACAAACGCTGGAGTAACTGTACAAGTCTATGATGCGATTTACACCAAGAAGTAAATCCATCCTTTTTAAACTGCTTATAGCGCATTGTGTCGTGCTACTGAATATTGTGCTGTGCTATTGTATCCTGTTCAAATACTATTCGGTTCCACTTGCGCGTATAAGCATGTGCAATCCGCTGTGCGGGTAGTCCTGCTTAGAATCATCTTTGCACACTTATGCACGCTCTGGGATTAAGCGCGTTCAGTTTTGGAGGAGACATGGCTTGCGAAAAAAACGTAGTTCCGTGGGGTGACGTCTCACACGCAAAGTGCTCTGTCAGG
>SMGT01008602.1:327535-357609 GCA_004794575.1 Lanistes nyassanus
GTTTTAACGACATCACCAGCGCCTTGAAGGGAACCGGTAGCAGGGAGGATGACAGCGACAACGACAGCAGTGGTCAGGACAGATGGAGGACCTTTGCTATTACTGGCATTTCAGATCTAGCTGGCAAGCAATGCCAGTATGTCAGCTTCCAGACCGCCATTCCTAAGATCGAGGTCAGCAACTGCACGGAGAAGCTGCAGTTTGTCTGCGAAAGAGGTATCTTTCCCTTAAAAATTTGTAAAGCTGCTTTTCGAGCAATCCTGTAAGTCATAAAATTATCATTTTCAAATTCGCTTTTAAAAGAATCCACTTCCATGCCAGGCGACACCATAACCGTTCTGACAGCATCGCTCCACCATGAAGATCTGTAGAACCTTTTATCGGCACTTGGTCTGGAATGAGAAATAATAATGAGTTCTACTTATTTTACATGACAAAGGTTCTATATTGGGGGTGTCGAAAGCACTTCAACTACGACTTTATCTTTGTAAATGTTTCGGCACTGTTGTCAGCATTTTTGTTTTAAACTAAGTTGCTGCTCTGCCTGTATTTATTTCCTCATGAATCCAGGGTCAATGTCTACGGATCAAAGAAAGAAAAACGATTTAAATGCATTGTATACTTGCATATAAATGTATTGTACGCACGCATACTCCTGACCAAGTTAATAAATCTTCAGTTTTCTCTCCACTTTTATTCTCGAAATCTTAAGTACGACATGCTGACTTCCTCTTCAGCTGCAGACTGGAAGACAGCAGACCAAATCTCCACAAAATGGTTTTCCCTGAATACTGGCAACCTTGATCAAGACCAAGAGACCTACAAAAACTATTTTGCTGAGCAGACAAAGCTACTTCCGGTGAGCTGCTGTCATTGGTTTATTGAACTTTTAATGTGATCCTATGGTGATATAAAAATCCTTCTTCCTAGTTCAGTGCCGAAAGAAAAACAAATTCTCGCCCTTGTGTTGAGAACTATGCCAGATACATTTGCATGTCTGATCTTGGGAATAGGCCTCATGTCGAGAAAAAGTTGTACTTATATTCCCCTTTACTCCCCCATGACACCTAAAGGCTCAGGCATCTGAGCCCTCCCTTAAACTGCACCAGAGAGTTATTTTCAATTAAACTGGAGATTTTAATTGTCTGTGATATTGTGTTTTAAGTTTTGAATCCAGCGGCAGAGATGACACGTTTGGCGCTCTGCGAGTGTGGATAGAAAGGCGATGGCCATTTTTTTTATTTTAAAGAGAATTTTAATATGCACTTGGGGCTGTACAGAGAGATATGACTTTTGCGAGACCCAAAATAGGAACATCTTAATGCTCAGTGGAGAAAAATTGCATGATACATTTGTCTATAATAGGTTAGGAAAAGGAAAACCTTATTATGAACTTTGCTTTATGGAAGGATAAAAGAGGAGAATTATTTAGTGGGCTGAAAAGAACAGTCATTTCATAGAATTCTTTGTCTATATTTCTTTAAAAAAACATAACCTTTTCATAAAATTCTGGTCTATCATAGATTAAAATAAGCAGACTTCTTTTGTAGAAAATGCGATCTGCACTGTTATTATCATTTCACAGAATAATCATTTTATAGACCTTTCTGGCTTATGGTGGGTTCAAAGTCCAAAAGCCATGATATAGAATTCCCGGGCTGGGAATTCTTGGCCTGTAATAGGCTTTAAATAGGACAGTCGTATTGTAGAATGCTTTGTTTGTGACTGGCTTGGAGAAAATAATGTCTACACCCGTACTGTCCTGTACAGGCTCAGAGAGACCATCTGTGTACTACGCCCATCGCCTGCCAGTGTCGGCGCAAAGGGAGCTTACTCAGTACTGACATTATAGATTCTAGACTCGGCAACAACCCCTACTCTCTGAACTTCGAGACCGGGTGGGGATGTCAGCTGGTCAACGGAGATTGTCAGCTCCGCTGTCAGAAGTCGCGCCAGACCCTCCTCAAGACGTGTTTTGATTTTGAGATGCGAGCAGTCTGCCCCACAACAGGTCAGAGGTCGGAAAGCTCGCGAGTGGCTTTAATGTTATCAGCCAAGCACGGGGGCGGACAGGGGTGGGTGGGGAACAGGCTTGTTTTGCATCTTATTCGTGTCTAGCTTTGGACGCGAACGGGGCTGCCGTTGGCTGTTGCAATATTGTAAATGATAAGTAGGATTCAGGGTTTTGTTGTTGCTTTTGGTATTTTAAACTTCTGAACGAGGTGCACATCAGAATGGTATTGCTGCTGTCGCACTGGGATTGGGGTCGCAACACAGGCCTCATTCCCACCCAGTCACAGTATACTGACAGCGGGCCAACCAGTCCTAGTGCTGTTCTCTATAGTGCCAGGCGTCTGGCAGGGCAGCTACTAGATTGTCAGTTTTTAAGTCTTAGGTATGACTCGGGCGGGATGCGAACCACTGCCTCCGCCTCGGAAGCGGACGCCTTAACCGCTAGACCCCGAGAATGTTTGATGATTACGAAGATGATAATTAGACAGCGAAAGCGGGAAAGATTCTGGCGATGATCATGCTGAAAAGGAACTCTTAAGCTCTTGACATCTTAACAGAGAGGCAGGGCCTGATATGTAGTTACGGAAGTCCATAATAGAAATTCCTATATTCATTAATTGGACATTTTTCCCCATGTTTTCCCGTTCGTTCGGTCATTCGTTTGTTCCTTCGTTTTTTTTTTGTTCTTTCACACATTCGTTAACTTTTTTTATCAGACTATATAAATATCTCTTCGAGACTATTATTTTGGCAAAAGCTGTTTGCTAGAGTTTCTTCCGTTATCTGTAAGCATTTAAGACCACCCCACCCTTTTTTCACTATATCTGCAGACACCAACACGTGCGACCAGCAGATCAACAAAGACAAGTGCAACCTGCTGAACAAAGACTGCAAAGACACACCTACAGGACCCATATGCGTGGACAGACCACAGACGGTAGGGCAGTGCTCTTTGCCCAGCGGGCATCCTACAGGTAAATGACGTCAGCATCGTGCCGCCAGTTTCTTTAATTCCACAACCACCATCGATGTCAGTTTGTGGCTGGAATCTAGGGCTTGGTTGCAAGGGATGGTCATGTCGTCTGTCTATGCGTTAAGGTGTACACCAAAAACGCACGGCGAACAGAGCTTCCTAACGCTCGTGCGACCGGAAGAGATACGAACTCTCTTGCAAACCAGCCTATAGCTCTGGTGTCTAAGCAGACAAATCTTTTGCGTTGCAGACTGAATATAAGAAGAATTTTATCTACAAACTACTTTCTCTTTTCGCTCGTTGGCGTAAGTTTAGACTTTCCACGTCTTTCGTCGGTAGGCAAGTTGTTAGCGCTGCAGGTCTGCTGATAAGGTTTCTGTCGTCCTCTCGTCTCTGTTGTCTTGTGTCTTGTTATTGTTTTTGTTTCATGTCCTCTTATTTTTTTGTCGCATCTCCTCTCACACGTTTTATTTCATGTCAGTTCATTTCATTTCCTCAGTTCCTCTCCTGTCAGTTCATTTCATTTCCTCAGTTCCTCTCCTTCTATATCTTTTGTTTTATGCCCTCCCTTTTTTCTATCTCATGTCGTCTCATCTCTTGTCTCAAGCCCTCTCATTTCTTCAGTCTCATGTCCTTTGATCTCTTTTGTCCCATGTCCTCCCATCCGTCCTCTCATTTCTTCTGTCTCGTGTCCTTCTCGTGTCCTTCCATCTCTTTTGTTTTGTCCTCACATTTTTTGTGTCTCACGTCCTCCCATCCATTGTCTCTGGTGTTCTCGTCTCTTTTGTCTCATATTTTTGTTGTTATGCCCTCGCGTCTTCTTTTAGTTTCGCTTCCTCTCAGGCAGTCTTCTCTAGTTACATTCTACACTTTCACCTTTTTGATTTCGATTTTGGCTTATGTTATGCCGCACTCATTTATCTCAGTAACTGTTGCTGTCCTGAACAGAAATGAAAAAGTGCTCTGCCTCTGGTGACCCTCACTACAAATCCTTTGATGGAAAATACTTCAACTTCATGGGAATCTGCTGCTATACACTCATGCAGGCGAGTGTGGATTTATTTAGGAAGTAACAATTTGTTAATTTCTACCACATTAATTCTACCGTGCAGTACTTCTTACTGCATGTTACTGGTATCAGTAAATATCCATAAAGTACTAATATTGTGACGCGAGGTAGCCTTCCCTGCCAACGTTCAGCAGCAAGAAAAACCAACCAGTCTTTTCTATAATCTAAAGTCAGTCGACTTGAAATTTAATCTTATTCAAACATCCTATAGCATCTTAACATATAACAATTTTAAATTGTATTTATGCGTTACACGATACGCATAAAGACACGTTTAGCTGATTTGAATTTGATTCAAAAAGTGTGATAACCTGATTTCTTTCAGATAAGTCTTGGCAATTATTGTCAAGTGTTTTTCTACAGTATTTAAAAAAAAGGTATTCGAAGATATTCAGCAGCATTTCACGAAGACAGCTTGATGTTTAGGTTGAGAAAACAACAGGTTTTGTGGCGCGTTTATTTCAGGTATGCGACACTTCTGGTGGCTTACCTGGCATCGAGGTAACAGTGTGCAACGACAAGTTCGGTCGCGATCCGGCGGTGACAAAGGTAGCCTGGACAAGCAACATCACCGTCTACATCCCGTCCTCCACAGGTGGACGGCGCTCGCTCTTCTTCAAACGCAACAAATACCTGGAGGTCCGTGCTGCGGTTCCATGTCTGTTCTGTCCGCTCTTTTACGTATGACATTTTACACCTGTTAACTTTTGCATTGTTTCTCCATCACGTGCAGTTTTAACCCACCCAGGGCAATCTTCCACCCGTTCCTATTCGGTTTTTAATCCGTTCACAAATAAATTTCAGCCCGTTAGCCCCTGCAAGAAGAAAGATAGCTTATTTGCTAATTTCCGCCTCTAGGGCCGAGAATAAAATTTAACGATCAGTATTTTGGACATCTTTTTAAACAATCTCAAAGCGGACTTTTTTGTGTAGGAACAATGTTGGTGTTGTCTTTAATTATTTTTGGAGGAGGGAGAGAAAACGGCAAACAGTAAAAAATGACCAAGCATCGTTCAGCTCTAACGAGATTTGAGAAACGTGTCGGTCTGTAAGAACCGGGAGATATCGAATTAACATTTTAAAATGTCTAACAACACGAAGACAAGGTACAGTCTCAAGCGCACAGACTGTCATTAGTCTTATTTTGATTTTAAGCTCTCCAAAGTGAGACGTTATTATCAGGACTTGATGACTTTAAAAGATGTGCTTCAATAATACCACCTGGTGGCAAACTGTGCTTTAAAAGACTTGAAAAAAAGACTTCATATTTATACAGTTATTTTTCTCTAAAACGATATTTATATCTATACGAAAGCGTCAACAATGAAAAATGTTTCTAGGACAATTACTGTGCAAATTATTGCTAATGAATTAATTTTTACTAACACAAATGGACTGTATATAGCATTATTACACGAAAATATGTTATCGGATAACTAACTGATCCCATAAACTGTGCCTAGGCCTGTGTTCGAGAAAAATCTCAGCCGTTGACGAACCATTTGGCTGTTATCTTATTAATTGCTTGTGCAACCAGGCAAATGGGAACCGAATGTCTCTGCCCTACACTGCCGGAAATGTGAAGGTGTACGCGTCACAAAACCGAGTGGTTCTCGATACAGACTTGTGCTTTCGTTTGGAGTGGGACTGGACTTCAAGCATTCAAGTAAGTCATACTCTTCGATTCCTTTTTCTGACTAATGGGATAGCTGTTCGGTCGTTAGGCCATCCGACTACCTTACGACTGATCTTAATCGGGGAGATTCCTTCAGAGCCACGCTAACCCGACCTCAACCCTTCACATCGCTTTGGTGAGCAATGTTATATGTAGTACAGTGGCCAGCAGATCGCCAAAGTTCCAAAACAATATCCTGTCTTTTGAGATTTTAAAAGCCTATGAAAATATACTGTATTGGTAATCCTGCAGAAACTGTCTTGCAACAGTTAATCAACAGCGAGGATCGGCGAAGAACCCAGAGGTCCCACAACATGTAATTTGATCTATTTCGAACCAGAGAAGTTCTCCTATTGTTTGACTGCAGTAGATAGCCACGTAACACGAACTGCCATCGAGGAAAGACCGCATCCTTGAGGGCATACGTACTACGGAACGCAGACCTGTAATCGTCTAGGTTTGTCTCTGAAAAGATCGCCCAATTAAGATCAGCCTCAGGCGTGTTTCTTTATAATTAATACATAGGACAACTGCAGTACGATCATAAACATTCATTTGGTTTTATTCTGGTGCAGTACACATGACATCAACATCGACATCAACGTCTACATCAACATTGACATCATAAGTAATAATGGTATTAAAATGCTTTATAAAAAGAGCTTCGTTGATTCTGTGTTCAAAATTGACGAGGTCATTTAGCTTCGTGTCAGATTCCCAGATATTGAGTTCCACACGTTTCCTGCCAGGTGAGTCTAGGAGCGGCGTACAGCGGACGCACGTGCGGGTTGTGCGGCGACATGAACGGCATTGCAGCAGACGATTTCATCCCCTACAAAGGGGACAAGAGCGTTTCTGTTGTGGACTTCGCCAACAGCTACCTCGTGCCCACGAGCGGCGTAACTGAGTAAGATGCTGAGCCTGCACCATTTAAGTTACCTTCAATATACGTATCTCAGAAACTTCTCCCACGTGTATAAAACTAAGACAAGGGGCTCTTTGTCTTACACATCAACCAGCCGGTTTTAACAACTTCTGATGTTCCTAACACATTACGCGACACCCCTCAGGCAATTCCATTGTGTCTGTGGCACACTAGCTTACTGGTTTGGAAATGTTTGTTGTGAACACACTGAGGTGCTTGTCTTTGAAGATCTGCTTTGTCTGACACTTTATGTTTGTAGTCTTAGCAAACTATGATATGTCTTGGAACTTCTGTCCTTTTTGACACTGGGAAATACTGCTGATACCCGCACCGCTTCCAGGTCTGCTTAGCAAATAGTGTAATGCGCTAACTGCAATTTTTCACCTCGTTAAGAGTCGTCTTTTCACATTCACCTGCTTTATTAATAGTAATTGTCATTGTCGTCATCGTCCCTTTTGGCGCATACTGGGCAATGATTGATGTCAGCACTGATGTAAATCCAGATGCCAAGGCACTCAGCCCAGCCCGATAACCCCAACGTGCCCGGATGACCAAGTGCTGAAATACAAACAGGACATTTACTGCGGGCTTCTTAACCCCGAGAACACCAACTCCTATTTTTTCAAGGCCATCAACGGAAGCATCCCGGTAGGACAGTGCGGTCTATGGCTGTGTGTTTGTCTAAAACGGACGGACTAATAGATAATATGTCAAACGAGCAGACACATAGAGGTGTGTGTTTGTCCAAAACGGACGGACTAATAGATATGTCAAACGAGCAGACACATAGAGGTGTGTGTTTGTCTAAAATGGATGGACTAATAGATAATATGTCAAACGAGCAGACACATAGAGGTGTGTGTTTGTCTAAAATGGATGGACTAATAGATAATATGTTAAACGAGCAGACACATAAAGGTAAAGACTGGTCTTTATGTTTAGACAGACTGAGCGAAGCAACATTTTATTTAGACGACCTGAGCAGTCGGAGTTTTTTTTAAGACAGGTCGAGCGAAGCGATTTTTTTTCGTTGTTGTTTAGAAAGATTGAGCGGAGCAACATTTTTATTTACGTTTGTGTTGTTTAGTAGTCCGCATATTTCTTCTTCGCTACATCATTTGACAGACCTGATAGGCAATGACTGCTGGACGATATTCTTCTCATGAGCCGCTGCATATTAGCCATTTTATACACTGCATGTTTGCTTACAGAGGCCAGATGACTTCTGTCACAACGAAAACTTCTTGGATGAAGCTTATTAACTCTGGTACACCCTGCTCTTGTCCACAGGAACGAAGGGTGCTCCTTGAGAACGCTTTCTCCGACTGTGTCGTTGACCTCTGCTTGGCCTTTGACCCCGATGTGAAGGTGCGATGCAGCACGCTCTTCGACATGAACAACCTCATTATCAGAGACTATCACGTCACACCGGACGACAGATGGCGCAACATAACTAACTGTCGTAAGTTTTCAAGTCACCTAAGTTTCGATGCTCCTTTTCAAACCCCCCACCCACCCCCGCGCCCTCCAACACCACCGTCACAAAATGAGGGGAGGGGAGAGTTGACAGAATATGAGGAGCTACAGGACAGCGAAACAGTCTTCACGGCCAAAAAACAATTAACTTCGTGCTGCCATGCAACATCCCTTATAGCGCCTTAGTTTCGTCAGGCGTTTACTGGCTGTTGGTGTAAGAAACATGAGGAAGATTAAATCTCTTAAATGCAACATCTTTCCAGTTTCACCAACGCTTTCTTATATGACTGTTCGCTGGCAGCTCCCTACACCCGAAGACACTAGACGACAACGTCTCCTAGTTTCTAATTAAAGTCTTTATCTTCTTCCATTCCCCTCCAGGTCCTCCCTGCCCGGCCAACCAGGTGTGGTCAACCAGCCGCCTGAGTTGCGAGAAGACTTGCACCAACCTCCGACCAGAGGCCACCTGCGAGAATCTGGCGCCCTACCCGGGGTGCGACTGCACGACAGGGATGGTGAAGAACAGCCGGGACGAATGCGTGGACGCGTCCAGCTGCAACCAGTGCACCGTGCGCCTGGACCCCGACGACCCGAACTCGGACACACAGACCCTGGAGGTAACTTCACGCTGATTGGAGACCTTGCTGCTGAGACGCCATGTGGCGAGCCTTTCGAGATTTTCGTGTACACGTTACAAATTTTATTTGAAATATCTAGGAATAAGCTGGGGGCTAGGGAGAGAAAGTGGAACGTGCAAGTGACTTCTGGGAAGGATGGAACGGATTTTTTAAACAGTACATCGTCTTTTGCTTTAGAGGGGTGAAACCGGTGACTTGAAAGGTTATATTCCTGCTTGATAGCCTGGAGACCGATGTTTACCATTTTTTTCTTTAAACACTGTCTCGTGCTTACAGATACAACCAAGACAACTTCCATACAAGCTGTGATCTTATGTTTACGTTTGTTAAAACGACACAAATGTAGTTGAAGGAGCTATAAGTGAGGCAGAAAAATAACTCCGTTTATACAACCAAATGACCGTCAGAATAGGCAACTGGAACTGCAATAGTCTAATGACAAGTAACTAGACAACGAGACGAAATGCATCCAAGCATTGTCTTTTATATACGTGAAACTTAAGAATGTCTTTTTATATATGTGGAATTTAACTGCATCTCACTGTTTGACTTTGGGAATATTACTGAATACAATAAAAAAAGGGAAAAGCAACAAGACAAACTTTGTAAAATCTCTTGTGCTTAAAATCAGAAAGAAAACTTTCTTTCATTCATAAACAGTTACAGTTCAGAGATACCTTGTTTAAGCAGAAATCATTCGAAACAAAAATTATGCTGACATAGCAAAGAAAGAAGAAGGATGGCCGATGGCGTGCTAATCACTTTTGCAGGACGGAGAGACTGTAATCCTGAAGGAGTGTGTTCTGGCCGCGAGCTGCAAGCTCGGTACGGTCACCAGGACACTTCTGAAACAGTGTGACCGAAACGCCGTCTGCGACGACAACCGATGTGTCTGCATGGACGGCTTTCAAGGCGACGGCTACACGTGTAAGCTGGCATTATTGCTGCGCGCGCCATCTAGCAGATTTCTGCTTTGTCTTTCCACTCCTCTTTCTTCTCCAACTCTGTCATTTCCCTTCTCATTGTTCTCTCCTATCATTTTGGTATCAGATGGTGTCTGTTTCTAGGCGTCATTTTGGTATCAGATGTTGCCTGTTTCCAAGTGTCATTTTGGTATCAGATGGTGTCTGTTTCTAGGCGTCATTTTGGTATCAGATGTTGCCTGTTTCTAGGTGTCATTTTGGTATCAGATAGTGTCTATTTCTAGGTGTCATTTTGGTATCAGATGTTGCCTGTTTCTAAGTGTCATTTTGGTATCAGATGTTGCCTGTTTCTAAGTGTCATTTTGGTATCAGATGTTGCCTGTTTCTAGGTGTCATTTTGGTATCAGATAGTGTCTATTTCTAGGTGTCAGCAAAGCGGAGTCCTGTGCCGATGGCTGGAAGAGTTTCGGCCGGAAGTGCATTCGCAAGATAGACACGGCCTTTACCTGGGAACAGGCCTCGCAAGCGTGCTGCTCAGTGATGTCGGAACTGGCACGAGTTGACTCTCTAGAGGAGAAACTCGCGCTTGTCAGCTTCTTGCAGGAGAACGCGCAGACAACAGGTGTGTTCTTGTATGTCTACAGAGACTCAGGTTTACTGTTGTCATACAAGTGTGTTGTCTGTCTGCATGTGTGTGCTTTTTTTTTGTCTGTCTAAGGATCTGTTAATTTGTGTCTCACTGTAGCTGTATCGCTGTCAGTTTATAAGGTGTTTGCTGTTAGTCAACAGACATTTTATTCTTATTCTATAGATGTGATTCTATTTGTGGATGGTGGTGTCACTTCAAGTTTATAGATCTGCGACTTTTACTAAACGGGTGTACCACTCACTGTCTGTCCAGTTTATCTTGTCTCTGTCCATAAGGGTCTTCAGTTTTCTTTCTTCTTTCTTTTTATCTTGCTTTCGTTCTTTCTTTCGTTCTGTCTGTCCCTCCGTCCATCTTTCTTTCTTTTGTCGTCAGTGAACAAAATGGGTTTGCTGTCAGTCGCCAGATGTATTTAGTCCAGACTTGTGTGGCTGCAGGTTTTGTGAATGGTCTCACACCCTGACGCTACTTTCCAGATGAGCAATTGTAACTAGGGTTTGCCCCGATCACCTATCCTTGGGAACTTGAATCGCGTCCTTTAAATGTGGTTGAGATGAAAGCGGCATTAATGTGATGTACCCAGCCTGGGGCTTATTCAGGGGCACGGCTGGTGAATGTTCTTGATGTGGTCTGACAGACACCTTCCACGTGGCCGGCAACACGGAGATGGTTCCTGCAGGGTTAAGGGTCATGCGCCTGCCCTCGTCAGTAGACAAGTCCAAGTATACCCAACTGACTGACGAGGCCAACCTGTTGGGCTGCTACTACACCGATGTCAGGGGCAACCAGGGGGTGGGCAGCTGCAGACAGCTGCGACCTGCCATCTGCGAATATGGTGAACATTTATTTTCCTCCTTTTTGTTTTTTCTTCTGGTCTCCTTCTCTTTCTCTGTCTCTGTCACTCTCTCATTATTTGTGTAATTGTCTGCATAATAAACGTTAGATATATTTAAATAAATGTAGACATTATAGAAAAATACACGTGACTTGCATATTTTATATGTGTTCATACACGTATCTACATTTTGAGTCGAAGATTTCCGACAGAACCTGAGCGATATTCTCCAAACCGACGAGAGTGACACAATCCGCCTGTTAACCGTCAGATTGAGATTTGAGATTTTACTGTTTTACAGAAAACCCCGAAATCGAACAAGTACCTGCAGCTGGCACACCTGGAGCAACAGGTAAGCAATGGAGAGAGGCGTTGGTTCCTTGCTTTTTCCGTCCCTACCTCTTCCTCCTCCATGCTGTAATTTTCTCTCTTCCTGCACCTCTCCCTCTCTTCCTTTTCTCTTTTCTCTGTGTCCACCATTTCCAATTTCCACTATGTTTTTGATGACAATATCTGGTAACAAATATTGCAAGGAAAATCACAGTACAACACCCACAGAAATTCGCCATTCACATTATTGTTGTTGACAAGGTACGGCACATGGCCTGATGTTTAGAATATAAAATAAATGTGCTAATTTTATTACACACTCAATCCCCTTGGCAAGAGAACTTATAAAAGGTACACTTGCAGGTATAAGCACTAGTTTACAGGTACATAGGGATTATTTACCGATGACGTTGCTGTGTTGCAGGTGTAGAATTCTACATCCCGCAACAGGGAGCAACACTGCCAAAAGCGGATCTATGGAGCGCTAGGGATCTCTGTCAGAAGAACGGTCAAGGGACAATACCCCATCCACGATCAGAAGAACAAAACACGCAGCTGGTCAACTTTCTGAAGAGCAAAGCGTCGTAAGTCATCTGTGTTTCGGATTTTATTTTCACTCCGTCTGCCTTTACTGAATAGGATAGTGGCCTCCTCGAATAAAATGCACCACTAATGACAGGTGGGCAGAAAGCACGGAAAGGCTGCGATGTCTGAGTCTCGTGGCTTAGTTTGTACGTGTCCTATATTTATTTTATGGATCTTCAATAAGGTTAACTTACGGACGAATAGAGAGAAAAGTTTCCCCAAAAGTTGACAACGTTGACTAACGTGTCCTAAATTTAGTATCAATTTATGCAGTGAGAATGGATAATAAATAATGTCTTGAACATCACAAAGCCCAATTCCAATGTGGATTGTTTCCACAGATGTCCCCAAACAGAGAACTAAACAATGCACATATAATTTTAATTGTTCTTTTTGTTGTTTTATCTCTTATTCTAGGCAGGGAATTGGCCAGTACGTGCGTCTTGGACTTGACTACTCTGGAAGTAACAACGTCTTCAAGTGGATCGAAACAGCAGCACAAAGCACATCATCAGGTTACGTGAACTTTGCCACCGGACAACCTCTTGACCCCAGCACGCGCAAGGGCGTGGCCATCGAAGTGAGCACCGGCAAATGGCTGAGCTGGATCCAGACGTCTCCTTTTGTTGTCGTCTGCCAGAGAAATGGTATATTTCTGTCACACAGAGGCTGGTCGGAGAGACTATCCTTTCAGGGAAAAACTTCGGCGATCACTGCCCTGCGTTGGAGAACGCGTGCGCCCGTATTTGCTACGATATTTTAGGCTGTAGGAAAGCGGCCAGCAAGAAGCTGGATCGAAGCTTCTGAATTCCTGTCCCACCTGGTTTTGAAAAAAAAGCTACGCGATATAATATAGTCGTGGTTACCCTCCAGTGGCCTCGAAATTTCTGTATTTTCGGTCATTAAAAGAGATGTCTAACTGTAGCCGGTCAATTCCAAGGATCAGCAGAGTGCGAAATGTTCCACAATACTTCATGCGATCTTTTTTGACCACTCAAGTTCGCCCTCTCTGCTTCCGGTTTAGTATAGCCATGTATTACGAAAGTCACGAACAACACGTACCGCCATTGCCAGGAGGAGGGGAAACAAGCGCCGTGGAAAGCAGGGCTGAGACCGCCCAGGTTTGTCCCTTGAAGGATCTTTCAAACAAGACCAGCCTTTAGCTAATTGCTTACAAACGGTTTGTGTGCTTGTTTTGTTTGTTTATCTGACGCCTTTTTCTGTCCATTTTCCTGGTTTATGCCAGGAGATGTCTTTTTCCGTACAATTCCAGAGTGCGGGGGTGTTAAGAAACGAGAGGTCACCTGCAGTTTGTTCATGTTGACAAAGAACGACAGGACTGTGTTAACTAAAGGCTGTCCAAGAAATGGGACGTTTCACGAATACAAGAATGGAGGACAGTTTAAAATTACGATCGCTTTTAACGTTGACTATGCAGTCTGCACAGCGTTTCGACTGAAAACTAACCGTTATTCTTGAATGTTCCTTTTTCAGCAACAAATACTGTTCAAGGTGAGATTTTCATCCCTTGTGTTACCTGTGGCTTTGTCCTCGTCCCCTCTTCCTTGTTTTTTCTCTCTCTATATTCCTCCCTTCCGCTGTCTGCATTCTGTGCGTTTGTGGGTGGGTAGGTAGGTGGGTGAACGAGCGAGCGAGCGAGCGAGTGAAGTGGTGTGGGTGAGTGGGTGGGTGGGTGGTCGAGCAAGCGAGGGAGGTAATGACGGTTTCGAATACCACCCCCTCCCACCTTAACAGACCCGCGCTTCCTGAGGCTGGAGGGCAGGCCGCAGCTGTCGCAGGACCAGGCCAAGATAGAGTGTGCCAAGGAAGGCCGCGGTCTTCCCATCGTCAGGAGCAAGGAGGACTTCAATCAGCTAGTGACAGTGCTAGACGGGTGAGTGACCTCCCCTTCCCTAGCGTTCCGCTCTTGCAAGCACGGATCATCGCATGCATTTGAAATAACCTTTGCACCGCAATGTCGGTCTGCCTGTGTGCCTGCCTTCTTGTTTGTCTGTCCGTCTGGCCGCCTGTCTGTCCGTCTGGTTGCCTGCCTGCCTGTCTCTTGTATCGTTATTATTATTGTTATGTTTCTATTTTCATTTAATAGAATAGAAACGAAACTAATGTCTGATGATTTCGACATGGTCAATTGTAACAAAGTCTAGACAGACAGACAGACAGACAGACAGACAGACAGACAGACAGATAGACAGGATAGAAAATACTTATAGAATGCAGTGAGCACATCAGTGACTGTTTTGGGGCGTGTCTCCACACAGCAAAGACTATTGGCTGGATGCTATCGACATCGGACGAGGCCAGTTTCGGAACAGCGATGGGTCGTCGCCAGACAACAGTTACCTGGCGTGGTCCACAGGTGAACCTGATGACCTGGGCAACAGCAAGTGTCTGCGACTAAGGCTGGAAGGCGGCGTGTATCGCATCAGCACCACGCCGTGCACCGCAGCCAACGTCTTCGCCGTGTGCGGCCCGAAAGGTGAGTGAAGTAAGCGCCCGCATCCGACGAAATGCCGCATGCAGCGGGACGAGGAAATGTACTGGACATTGACGATACAAGTAAATCCACATCCAGATGGTCTGGGCATTATGTTGTTTGATGTTGTAAGCGTGTTTAAGTGTTCTTGCGCGTTGTCGCGCGCGTGTATCTGCGCATGTGTGCGCGTCTGCACATCTCTAACTTCCACTAATGCGTGGTTCACACGGCTTGACAAAGTCGGATGAAAACAACCACAAGAAACTAACCAATCCGTATTTACAAAACGTACTTTATTTTTTATATATAACGGGATTGGATATTCGTTACAGACACATTCTTGCATTAAATCTCAGGAGGAGTATTTTGGGGAGAAATTCTTCATCGAAATGAGAATAATTGTTTTGCACGCTGCTTTCATCTGAATTAGTTGATCCGTGTAAACCCGGCATAACAGGTCAATCCTCAAAGCAAACGATCTCACATAACCAAAGCGACAGAGACAGGAGAAGACTATATTTTATTTTCACTTTCAAGGGCGGACAAGCCCGTACGTCTGGAGTCCTTACATCGCCATTACCGCCCCTACAAAGCGCACTGTCGCAGACATTTTGCTGGAACGTCAACAGACTGTGGTGAGTTGCTGCTTCTGCTCCTGTTAAAGCGTAGTAGTTGTTGTCGTGGTCTTCGTTGTTTTTTTGTCGTCGTTGTTGTGGTGGTTGTGGTTGTGGTAAGGCATGATTGTGGGTTCAAGGGATGCTAGGATTGTAGACTGCCAGAAAATAGCATCACGACATTGCTGTGCTGCCATACTGCATTCACAGTGCTCCGCCCACTTCCAGCATTAAGAGCTTGTCGATTCCTAGAAGCCACCTTCGTGTCATCGATCAACTTCGCATCTTATCACCTTCTGCCTGACCTGTCGGCTTACCTGGAGCCCGTTTCTTGATCGTTGAATGCAGCCTGATGTCGCATGGCAGCACGGAAATTTTGGCTCTGGAACTCATCTCGTGACGGTTATATTACCCTGTGACACCCTCGAAGCACCTCCCAAACGCAGTCGACCGGGGTACTCGCACTGTTCCTGATATCGGCCCCTGCTCTTGTCCTCTTGCAGAAGTTCACGTGCACCAAGCCCCTGGCAGTGGACTGTCAGGTGCAGCTGTCCAGCGGCGAGTTCGTGTCCATGACGTCAGTGAGCCGTGCCAGCTCGTGCAGCATCTCGGACATCACGTGCAGGAATCCAACCGACCAGAACATCTGCTCATCCCTCAGGGTTCGATTCTTCTGCCCCAACGGTACGCGCGCGCTGCTGTGCACTTGGTTTTGTCAGTAACCTCCCGTCTCCCGTCCAAGCTCATGTCCCCCTCTCTCTCTCTCTCACTCTCAGCACCAGTTCTACCCATACTCACAGTCTTTCCGATGTCCCGTCGAAGCGACATGGCTTTCATGTGTAACTGCCTTAATTATTTTAAACGGTACAGACAGAAAACTAGACAGTCGTGTTAACTTGTTAAATTTTTCGGTAAATCCGTACATATGATTTCTCCGCGTTCCCGACCGGTTCTTGTCGTACCAGATGAGGACATGTGTAAGGCGCTACAGCTGGACCTCGGAAAAAGCCCGTGCGGGGGCGGGAGAGTTTGTGTCCCCGGCGGAAACGGCTGTTTCTCGTGTCAGTGTCCAACCGGCACGCAGGAGGACCAGAACGGCGTCTGTCAAGGTCAGTGGTTCAAACCCAGGGTTTTGAACAGTGAGGCGTTGTAGTGCAGCTGGTAAACGTGAGATCGCACTGAGAGACGGAAGCTTTTTGAATGTTACGCTTAACGAACAATTCACATATTTACATCACTTTGAGAGACTCACTGTGCGCACATCTTTTTTGCAATTTAATTTGTGGCAGAAACACTTTCCTTGTTCTGATTACCCGAAAAAGCTTTCGCAACACTTAAGTAGAGAAAAGCAGTCCGTCTTTGAATTAAAATTGCACGTAAATGTTTTGTACCACACTTCGTGACATACTTTTTTCCCTGCCATCCTGCATGCGTGCATCTGTCGGACCTGCGTGTCTGTCCAGCTCCCTGCGGCAAATGTTCCCTATGGGGGGATCCTCACTACACGACACTCGCGAACCAGCAATTCGACTTCCAGGGTAAGACGCCTGATGTTTTTTTAAATGTCTCTGTTTGAACGTCTCGTCGATGTTATATTTGGAGGTCACCCTAGTCCCGTTCTGACTTCCACTCATGAACATTTGTTGAGGATTTACCTTGAGTCTGCGCAAGGATACAAAAGACAATTCATGCCTCTATTTTCATAATAAATAAATGGGCGAAAATGAGTTTTTCTGATGTCTTGTCAGCATAGATTAATGGAAATCACATTTAATATGATGTATTATCTTTCGACAAACCTAGTTTGTTTTCCACAATCTACTTGGTAAACTAGCCTATAATTCATGATTGAAACAATCTTGCACGGGATTTCCTTCGCGACGGCCCTGTTTGAAAGCACGCTTCGGAAATCGGTGGTGCTTGGCGGCAGAAATGCCTTCCTGTGTCATGTTACTGTGTTTAGAACCTGTGGTGCGTCTGCGCAGGTAACTGCACCTACCTGATCAACGGTGTGAATGAAGACGCCAAGGACAGCGACATCCCGCCAGGTGTCCTGCGCTACGTCATCCTGAACAAGAACACCAAATGCGGCGTGGCGACCCTCAACGTGGCCTGCCTGAAGAAGCTGGTGGTGAAGTTCTTCAAGGTTCCTACCGCGGACGGCGTGCGGGACATCACCATCTACAAGGACCGCGACCTGGCGCCTGTTCTGGTGCGCTGTGTGCTCATCGTCTTTATCATCGTGCTAGTAATCGTCCTCATTGTCGTCAAGAAAAAGAAGGAGGATTAGAAGAAGAAATCACAGGACAAAATGAAGAGGGGAGAGGGCTGGGCTGCATGCACGGTTTTAGCCCTTGTCCATACGTAATGGTGTTCGTAAAATATACAGGGTGAACGGGGCCTTACAGCCGCTCAAATGACCAAACAGGAAGAGAGGGAGCACTTAGGCAAACCAGCCAAGAATTGCAGAAAAATAAGAAAAAAAGAGTGGGAGATGAGAAAGAGAAAAGATGAAATGATACAAAACACAAACTTAAACCTTACTACATTGTCATCGGCGTAGATAACAAAAGAAAACCCCGATGATTTTTAAAGAAATTATTTATTACAGTAATATGTTCAGTCTCTTTTGTCTAATTTTACCTCAGACTCTATAAGTGGGGCCGGGGAAGTGCACATGTTTTAATCCGAAAAGGATATGTTAGCTGAACGCATGCGCAAGGTTTATGTGTGATCACGTGATCTGCGACGTGGCTGATTTTCAGATCAACGGTCAGGCTATGCAGGGCAGCATGTACCGCGTGCGCAGCGCGAGCGACCAGGAGCTCATCGCCATCACCAGGACAGACGCGGTGACCATCAGCATCCGGGCAATCGGCGGCCTGCAGATCAACATGGCCAGCACCAGGCTGGAGGTGGCGCCCCCTGCGGCGCTGCGCGACAAGATGGTGGGGCTGTGCGGCCAGTGCGGCAGTTCCTTCGTCTTCCAGCTGGGCGACAGGTCCGGCAGGACCGTCACGATCTCCAAGGTGGGCAACAAACTGAACCCTAAGGAGGTGCTGGCCATGGGCAACACCTGGCAACGCTACGATCCCGCCATCGTGGAAGAGTATGTCGTCTGTCAAGACTGGCCTTAATTTTGTTCACCAATCTCGAGGCTTTTTTTCTTCCCTTCGTCTTTCTTTCGTTCTTTGTCTTAACCTTCTCAACATCTTCGAGACCGTAAAACGAGACTTATGAAGCTCAGCACGCG
Organism: Lanistes nyassanus; assembly: GCA_004794575.1. NCBI lineage: Eukaryota > Metazoa > Mollusca > Gastropoda > Architaenioglossa > Ampullariidae > Lanistes > Lanistes nyassanus. Next base: position 345,985 of record SMGT01008602.1, read on the forward strand.
CTTGACCCGTGTGCGCGTTCAATCATCTGACTCACGTGCTGTCCCCAGGACGACGTGCAAGCCCCCGACGGAGCCCCCAGCCGACTGTCCTCTCGCCAAGACCCAGGCGGCGGAGCTGGAGTGCAGCCTGCTGAAGAACCCCCTGGGAGTCTTTGCCGACTGCTTCTCCACCGTCAAGCCAGACAGCTACCACGAGGACTGCGTGTACGACAGGTGTCGCGACGCCTCTGACAAGTGCTCGCACCTGCAGAAGTACGCCGACGAGTGCACCTTGAACAACATCCGGATCAACTGGCGCCCAGCGGCCAACTGCTGTAAGTGACAGGAGGGCGATAGCGACTGAGAGATCACGTGTTTCCTGTGTGGGACCAGGTGTTTCCTGTGTGAAACCACGTGTTTCCTGTGTGAGACCACGTGTTTCCTGTGTGAGACCACGTGTTTCCTGTGTGAAACCACGTGTTTCCTGTGTGAAACCACGTGTTTCCTGTGTGAGACCACGTGTTTCCTGTGTGAGACCACGTGTTTCCTGTGTGATACCACGTGTTTCCTGTATTCCTTTCCACAGCAGTGTCGGTGAGGGCACGCGAATGACATGATGATAGTCAACGTTACAGCACATTCTACTTTTTCATTTATTGGTTTATTTATTTTGAAGAATAGGGGTTAGAGCACTTGTCAAAACAATGTCAGAATTGTTGCAGTTGGCTCCAGTTTCATCTCACTGTCTTCCGGAAGGCCATGTTTTTCCACCTGTGCATGTGCCCATGCGTGTTGCAGCACTTCCGTGCGAGAAGGAGATGGGCAAAGAATATTCGTTCACCGCCAACTGCCAGCGTGAATGCGGACAGCTGGTGCCTTTCTGCCGACAGCCCATCCCCTCTGATGGCTGCGTCTGCAAGGACGGTTTCTTTTACTTGAACGGAAGTTGCGTCACAGAGCGCGAGTGTGGATGCACCTACAGAAGCACCACTGTGGATATGATCTTAAATGTACGTGTCGCTAGGCATGATCTCAAATGTACCTTAAATATGCATGCCATTTGGCATTATTTTGAAAGTAGAGACCAGCAGGCATGCTTTAAAATGTAAGTTATCATGAACACGATTTGCATTGTCGACAGAACAGAACAGACATGAAAAACTTAACCAAAGTTTCCCAATCGGCTCTTGCGCTAAACATAATTTTGCTGTCAGCCAAGTAAACGTTCTATCTTCCCAGATATATGCGAATATTTCAAACTATTTTCCACTATTTTTAGGGCACGTACTGATCACTTTAGGACAAGTAAAATTTATGACTAATTCCCCCACAAGGCTAATAAAAGAAGCGAGTTAATGTCCTGATGTCCTTTTACAAGTAGGTGAAAGCGTCAGCAAAATATCAAAGAATTTTAACTAAAAGTGACAAACGACTGCTGGTTTGTAATTTAACGTCCCATCGCAAAGTAAGTGCATATTATAAGGACGGTAATGTGTTGCCACACGTGGGACTGATGTCGCAACACAGGCTTCAGTCCCACCCAGTCACATTATATTGACACCGGGCCAGCCTGTCCCGGTATGCTTATAGTCCTATAGTCTTATAGTCCTATAGTCTTATAGTCCTATAGTCATAGTGCCAGGCGTCTGGCAGGGCAACTACTAGACTGTCTTAGGGATGACACGACCTCTCGCCTCGTAAGCGTACACCGAAGCGGTCAAGTGACAGAAGAGTAAACGATTTTAATGAACGAATCGCCATCGTACTAGAGTAGTTTTAAAAGACTACATCAGGACGATAAATAAGAATTTGAATAAGCCTGTTAGCAATGAATTGTTTTTTCTTAAATGGGCATATTAGCAACGAAAATTTCGTGTTTCAATGTTCTTCAATACACTGACAGCCTTATGAGGAAGTGTTCGACTCGAACTGTGACAACAAAGTACAGTGCCTCCCTGGAGGTCAGCTGCAGGTCAGAGACTACAAGAGCATCAGAGATCCGAACTCTGTCTGTACAGAGGACAGGCCTCCTCGCATCACGTGCGCACGCGGGTTTATGATGATTATCAGGAACGGGACAGAAGTTTGTCTGAGTGAGTAAAATCAGTAACGTGCCATCGGTTCTCCTAATTGTGTTCCTTATTTTCTTCAGGTTGTTCCTCGGATTTTGACTTCATCCTCGGCATCATCATTATCATCGTCATCATTGTCATCGTCGTTTTCTTTCTTGTTTTTTCACACCATCATCCCTACCACCACCACCGCGACCGCCAGAACTACCACTATTGTCATCGTAATCATCACCACCGCCTTCATCGTTTCCATCACCAGACTCGTCTTTACTGACATTTAGTGCTAGTAATTATTATAAACTCATTACCATTAATGAAGTATTTTCACACACCCGCAATGAACTAAACGCTTTCTCCACACCCGGTTTGATTCTACACACCTATTTTGACAGTTAAACACCCAGCTTGACATTTAAATACCCAGTCTGACAGTTAAACACCCGTTTTGGCAGCTACGCGCCCGTTCTGATAGCTATATGCCCATTTTGATAATTTCACACCCGGTTTGGCAAACGACGAACTGTTTGTCGCAGGGAATATCAACAACTGTACCGGCGATTTCGCCATGGTGGGTGACAGGTGCCTGAACATCCCGCTGGACCCCGTCATCTGGCGCCGGGCTGTGGAGGCGTGTAACGAGAGGAACTCCACGCTGTTTTACGTGGACACGACCGCCAAACTCCACGCCTTGGTGGCCGTCATGCGGGAGAGGAAGCTGCGTAAGATCCCTTCTCCCTTCTGGCGTGTGTTAACCTCTGACCTCCAGAAAACGTGACATGCAGTGTTTATACCGTGGATAATTCTATTGTCATCACACACTTTTGCAATTGCAAGATTTTACTGGGTGGGTGGGGGGGGGTCAGTGTCATAGGTGAGGTTTCACTTCGCGTCTTGTCCCACTGGTTAACTTCTCCATCTGGTGTTGAGTTCCTTCTGCCTTTTTTCCTTTCCTTTCTTTATTTTCTTTCTTCCCCCCCCCCACCCCATACAAAGAGAGATACGTGAATCTCCAAATCACCAACATGAACAATCTACCTCCATTTGCTTACCTCAAGAAAAGCAGAAAACCCTTAGCCAAGACCGCTCGTTTTTTCAGAATTCTGATCAATAACGTCTCCCAATACATACATGGATGTGTGTACGTTTTTACTCTGTGTACGTACACTACGGACGAACTCATCTTCGAAATGTTTGTTTCGTATGTTTTGTATCATTTTCCAGGCGGGGGTGAAAGAAAGACAGGAACCTTGTCAAACCTTGTGTAATAACAACAATAGCTGTTTGTTCCCACAGAGAAGGTCTTGGTTTCCGGCCAAGTCACCGTCGGCCCGAGTGGCACTGTGTCCCCGCTTCTGGACGACAACCAGGCTGCCCTGCTCAAGTACCGCAACTTCGCCTGCTCCAAATTCCTCGCGCAGCTACTGAAAGGAACTACAGCCCCCGCCAACTTCCGCAGTTTCAATCCCCCGACGTTTGCGGTAGCCGTGACCTTGGAGGACAACGGGCAGGTCAAGGTGGAAGCAGTGCCACGGTCGCAACAGCTCAGTTTTGTGTGTGAAGAGAGTAAGTGTGGGATGGAGAGCTTTTGTGTGTGAAGAGACTAAGTGTGGGATGGAGAGTTTTTGTGAGAAAGAGGACATAACTTTGTAGGTGGCGCAAACTCTACCAGCTGTCCCCCGAGTCAGTCCAGTCAGTCAGTCAGTCAGTCAATCAGTCTGTCAGTCAGTCACCTTTATTGGTTTACCGAGACAGGACGATAGTTTCATATTTGTGTCCAAAGCTGAAAAACAATAATTAAAGGCAGAGGAGGGAAGGGATTGGGGGAATTGTAAGCTTTTGACAAACACAGGAGACAGCAAAAATTAGACATTCCTTTCAGATAGTGTCGGACAGCGGAGGCAGCACTAGTTTTTGCATTAAACCCCAAAGTGTTAGCAGCAGTGGTTGTCCACAGAAGTCACTATTATCAAGAAATATACTTTAAATGTTCCTTTTTCTTTGTTCTCTCTCTCTGAAAACTTAATGTCAGAAAGATTTTTGTAATTATCATCTTCAGGTGACACTTTTAAAGAAGGGTAGGGAATGAAATGTAAAGAGACTTATGCGCCGATTATGGGTCATGTTGTTCTTTCGTGTGTGTTGGCCTGTGTCTTTGACTTATTGGTGCGGAACATGATACATATTCATGCCCGTGCCCACTGGTGTGCGTGCGTGCGTGCGTGCGTGCGTACTGGCTGCTTGGCTGTTTTACAGGAACTGAGGTTCCAGATGACTACACGTGGACCAACTACTGCAACTCCGATACCAACCCGCAGATCGACGGAAATGACGTGGAGAGAGTATCAGCTCTAATTGCGGTAATGGAAATAACTTATTACATATCTCTCAATGACGGAAATAACCTGTTACCTATATCCCTACACCTTCTATATCACAAGCGCTTCAGTTAAAAAAAAAAGGACTCTACGAGTGAGTCCCATCCATTCAGTACTTAAAAGGAATTGTGTTCTTTTAAACGACCTGTTCACGTCCATTTTTGGAATAATTACAAAGTGAAATTGTTCTCAGAGTAAAGCGAACAAATTACAAAATCCTTCTGAAAAAAGTAATGATTCCTTTTACACAAAAATAAATCGCATATTGGATCAGGCGGCTGCCTAGCCAGCTTGTTACTGCAAATTTCACGCAACCTGACCAGTGAGAATACAGTCTATGACAGGGCGAAGTTAGTCGCATCGTGTAAGACTCAGCCACGAAGAACACTGTGAAAAACAAGGCTGTTGCACCGTGTAAGGTCCACATAAAGGTGAACACTGTGGATAGAAGGTTCTCGCACTGTGTAAGATCTACTTTATTAACCAAGAAGAACTGATGAACCCTGTAGATGCCAAAGCTGTCACATCGTGTCGTGCAAGACTCAACCAGGAAGAACGCTGTGGATGACAAAGATGATGTATGTACTTGTCTCTGTCGTAGATGCCAAACTGCAGCATGTGTCCAGTCCCCACAGGAGCCCAGTGCCGGCGTGCCCAGAGCGCGACAGGCACGCAGCAAGGCACGTGCGGTTGGGCCGACAAAGTTCTGTACACGTGTGAGAACAACCGCAACTGCGTGGACATGGAAGTCTCTGGGCGCTGCCCACCAGGTCAGTAGTCTGTCTATCCCTCCCTCCCTTCCTTACGTCCCTGTCTCTCCCCCCTACACACACGTACGCACGCATCACTTCCCCGGCCCCTAAAACATGCTCGCGTGCAGTATCTTCAAGACAAACATATGCAGCGTGTGAGCCCGAACACAGGCGAGCTTTGTAAGCCCAAGAATCGCGTGCAAAGCTAGTCATGACGTTAGTAACATGTATTGACGAATATGGGGACTCACACTTTACGACAAAGCTGCACTTGCAGTCATCGGCTACTGGTGTCTGCAAAGCTTGCTTCTGATTATGACTAGACTCGGAAAAAAGGAGCTGTTAGTACACATCAGCCTTTTGCCAAACATCTTGAATTCGTCCCACATGAACGCTTGGTGGTAGAAAGCCTTTCGACACCTCTTGATGAATTAACAATATTCCTGTTTTGAGGAAAGAGCAGAGTTCCATTGCCTTTAAACGCTGCTTTCCTGATATTGTTTTACCCTCTGTGGAAGCGAAGCCTTTACAAAATTCACTCTGCACAAACTGTGCGTTATTATAAGATAGCAAAATGTCATTGTTGTTATGATGATGCAGATGTCGATGAGTGCGCCGAGGACCTGCACGACTGCCCAGCTGGATCTTCGTGCCTTAACACCCACGGTGCCTACCTGTGCAAATGTGACAAGGACCCCAACCGACCTCTCATGGTCGTCAACGAGTGTCAGCGTGAGTGCAGCTGACTTGCTTCTTTTTTGTGCAACAGACACAGAGACTGGAAGGAGGAATCCTTTAAAATCCGATGATCATCTCCTCATACTATACTCGCGTACTCTGGAAAGATGTATGATCTCTGAAATTAATGGACATTTCAAAGAAGATGCAGGCTGTTGTGGTGCATTTTAGTGTTGTGCGGTGGTGAAAAATTCTGTTTCAGCGCAGTGTTGCGCCAGCGTTGGCATTTCATCTACCGCATGTATATATAAGTGCCTATAAGATCAATTGGCCGTACGAAATTTAGAAGCGTATAGAAGGAATTCTGTAAGTTGCGCAAATTCTGCCACCTATCCTCCCAATCAATCAATCGATCGATCAATCAATCAATTTTATCAGTTTACCGACAAAGGGCAATAGTTTTAGTTGACATACAGCTGGAACTAGCGACAACAATAACTACTACCACGCATACGACGATGATGGGGAAGACGACGATAATGGATGCCATATAAAAGTATTGCTGGTTCTTTAAAGTAACAAGCATTTTCATGTGCAGTTTCGACCGAGTCAGCGTAGCGTATCATGTTTATTTGTGTACGTGTGTGTGTGGATTTCCGTTGGCTCGTGTGCGAATGTGCGGGCGGACTCCTTGCGTGTGTGTGTGTGTGTGTGTGAATGCGTGCGTGTGTTTGTGTATTCGTGGGTGTGTCTTGTTGGTCGCAGAGCGTCAGACCTGCACCATGGATGGCACTCAAGACTTCATCTACGACCTGCAGCTTCAGACGTTCACTGCTTCGGAGAAAGGATTCTTGAGCTACGACTGCTCCATGACCTTTGCCTCTACTCGCTGCGGAGGTGAGTTGCCTGACCTGGGTTCACAGTGCCGCTGTCTCTATTTACACTCAGCGACAGGATCGAGTTTGTCGGTCTTCGGAGCCTCAACAGCTCTGCAGGTAGAGCTGCAGACTAGCGCGTGGATGTTGCTATTTCAAATCTAGGAGTGGCCAAGGATTTTTTCCTGGAGTTAAACATCCTGCAGACTCTATTCGGCGATTTCCTCGAATATTAAACTGCCTGTCTGCACTGGCCATTTTATTGTAGCCATCAGTCTGGTGGTTCTTTCAGTGCATAGCTTAGTAATAGACCCCATCCCCCATAGGGATTACCTAAAATTACCTAAAATTACCTACCTGTAGTGACATTCTGAGAACAACGACAGCCTGGATGGTGGTGACGAACATGTTATCCCTTGATCCTCGGGCATGACGTCTTTGAAATAATTCTAATCTAAAGCTAGACTTGCAGAAGGAGATGGATCAGTGGTCACAGAAAGATTTTTTTAAAAATCACGTACATCATTCACTCAGGGGATGGTTGGTTCTGAATTTCTCAGGTTCGCCAGCCAGGACGGACGTGCCTAACATTGAGATCGAGGTGGACAACAGGTGGATGGGTGACCGGGCTGAACAGACCATTAGCGTGACGATTACCGCCCCTGATGGCAGAGCCAGCGTCTTTCAGTCCACGCCGGCCGCCAGAGCGCGTGGTGGTATCCTGGTGAGTTGTCGATCTTGTCTTGCGAAATGCCGTTCTGGCTCTGTAATACTAGGGTCTGGGGGAAGGGGGGGGCAGTGTCGTTAAGCGAGCGGAGTTGGGGTCGGAAATTTGGGGGTGGGGGTGGGGGAAAGAATGCCACAAGATGCTTCCTGTAAAATGGTAAACTAATCTCTGAACTTTCAACATGTACGCCTCTATGTATGAGGTGGGATAAACCGTGGGTTTAAACAAGTAACCTGCTTGCATCATCGAGTGAACTTTTGCTTCAGCATACGGTATGCACATGTATTACAACATGTATCATTCTGTAATATATTATATACAACGTTTACAATATATATGTCTATAGAATAAACTCTATCGCCCTGTTTGTCCATCATTGTTCGATCCCCACTGAAAATGGATTAATAACTACAGAGCAAGATTGTTGCTAAAGTTAACCTTTACCACCATGCGGACCCAACATTTTAAACTCTGCGCGTGCCAAAAGTCCGGACGATGTGTTGTAACGACATGCGCAGATCAATTCCAACTTCCGCACACCCTCTTTCCTGGAAAACGGCTTCGTGCGCGTGTACGGCAGCACGGACATGATCACAGTGGCTGATCCCAACAACCGCTACAGCATCGGCTTCCGCCTCGGCAACAACGGCGCCATGGCCAGTTTGCTGCTGGAGGTCAGCGGCGACTACCTCAACCGCATGTGCGGCCTGTGCACGCTGGGGGAGGCCAGCAACCGCGTCTACACCCTGGACGACAGCAGTCTGGCCGAACTCAGCCGAGGATCCAGGCCGTGAGTTGCCACATTTCGAACCTCTTGTTGTTGTTGGTTCTGGTGGTGGTTGTTGGTGGTTGTTTTGGGCTGTTATTGGTTGGTGGTGGTGTAGCATTACCATACCACCAAATGTGCGAAATAGATGTAACATAGTGCCACACACTGAAATAACGACACGCCATCACGAAATAGATGTAACAGTGCCACACACTGAAATAGTGACACGCCACCATGAAATGGACATAGTGCCTCACACTGAAATAGCGACACGCCATCACGAAATAGATGTAACATAGTGCCTCACACTGAAATAGCGACACGCCATCACGAAATAGATGTAACATAGTGCCACACGCTGAAATAGCGACACGCCATCACGAAATAGATTTAACATAGTGCCTCACACTGAAATAGCGACACGCCATCACGAAATAGATGTAACATGGTGCCTCACACTGAAATAGCGACACGCCATCACGAAATAGATGTAACATAGTGCCACACGCTGAAATAGCGACACGCCATCACGAAATAGATGTAACATAGTGCCACACACTGAAATAGCGACACGCCATCACGAAATAGATGTAACATAGTGCCACACACTGAAATAGCGACACGCCATCACGAAATAGATGTAACATAGTGCCATACACTGAAATAGCGACACGCCACCATGAAATAGATGTAACATAGTCGAAGTCGCTCACCCCTTCACAAAGACCACGTGACCTGGTCGCGTTTCAAGAGTTTTATTCATTCTTCTGGTTCCATGGCGGGACCGTTTACTTCTCGGTGATGGAGACTTCGTCTTCTGATCTACCCTTCTCGCAACTCTGTTCCGTCCATTATGTCTGGTGTCGAGTCCCCGTGTACAGTCTCGGTCCCCCCACTGGTCCTACCCAGGCTTATAAAGACTTAAATGTTAAGGTTTAAGTTCCCAAGACCCGCACGTGTGGCCGTGATGAACAGCTGTGCTCTGAGAGACTTCTGTGGACAGTGAACGTTTTGGATTATGCGGTGTCTGCACATGGGTGACCGAGTGCTAAGCATCTCACCGTAGTGTTTCTGACATTGCGTGTATGTCTGCTGTACAGTCTGTTGAGTGCCTTGACGGTCAGTTCCTAGACCTGTCTTACGTGAAAACGTTCTATACTGATCTGTACTGCATCTATCCCTGTACATAGCATACATAGTCCCTAATGTCTAACACGCATCGAATCTTGTTACAGCGGATGTTGCTATTGTTTGCTGTTGTGCTTGTTAGTGGTAGTGGGGTAGGTGAGTTGGTGGTGGAGGTGGGAGGGGGGTGTTGATCAAAAGGGGCTGGCTAAAATATCGCAAGATGCTGTGTGTGCTGTGTACTAACACATCTGGAGCTGGTGTTAAAATCGGTTGCTATAGACTTTGATGTGTCTACTCACGTGTCGCTTAGTGCACTAACAAAATGTCTGCAGTATAGACTCGTTGCTATACTAACATACTATGAAGGTCAGGTGCCGAAATGCTGACATCATTCATGTTATCGATGTCATTCATGTTACCGATGTAGTACTGAAGGGTGCTTACATACTAACAAAATGAGATGCCTGGGTAGTTGCATATAATTAAGGCCATTGGGGCACTGGCTGACGTATCTACCTGTCGCTACAGGTGTGCTGCTATTAGAACAACTACCACGCCCCTGCCGACAACCACTACCACCACCCTGCGGACAACTCTCGTTCCAATCACAATGCCAGCAACCCCGCCTCCAAGGCCCCTCCAGACCAGTCCCCCACCCGGACCCTTCACCTTTGCGCCCCCGCCAACACCCCCGCCTACAACTCAAGCACCTGTCGAACCAACAACCCGCCCGCCACCACCCCAACCAACCACACAGCCAGAGACTACAACAACACAGCCGCCGACAACCACCACACAGCCGCCGACGACAACACAGCCACCTACAACCACTTCCACCCAGGAGACATCCACCGAGGCCCCTACAACTGCGCCTACGACACCAACACCAGTAAAGAGTCTTGTCACTTCTGTCTGTCTGTCTGTCTGTCTGTCTGTCTGTCTGTCTGTCTGTCTGTCTGTCTGTCCTTCCCTTTCGTCATTATGGAGTAATTAATTTAAGAGAGTTTCAGATGAGAGACAGATTAATGGAGTGAGTATCAAATACATAACTTGCTGTTTGACATCTCCACAGTGCCCATAATGTTACTTCACAAGTAGTTTCTTGTCATGTCCGCGAATTCTGTCTGGCCGGCAGGTGCCGTACTGCGAGTTCTGCCAGGAACTGCACGCCATCTGTGCCGGAGTCACGCTGCACTCGTGCCAGATCGCTGCATGCGACATGGGGGACATCTGTGGCTACATGGCCAAACAAGCAGACTTCGTGGACTGTGGCCAGAACGCCGTGCAACGCCTAAATGCTTTGTACATCTCGCAGTGTCAATATCGTAAGAACAGAACTTTGTCTGTGGCACTTTTATATCCTTAGCGTAGAACTCTCTCTCTCTCTCTCACGCACGCGCCCACGCACGCAGTAGTTGAACGTTGTCTTATCATCATCGTTATTATCATCATCGTTGTCGTCGCAGTCATCTGTTGTATATCATTAGCCCGCACAGCACACTTCTATTATTCCGTGTCCAGAATGCGAGGCGAATGACATGGTGCTGAAGCTGGTGCCCAAGGGAGAGGTGCCCACCTGTACCAACCCCATCCCCCGCCTGTCCTCCGAAGACGGCTACGTCACCATGCAGTACGAATGCACGTGCGACTACGACAAACAGCGCGTGCGCCGAGGCAACCGCTGCGTGCCTATTGCTGAGTGCAACGACTGTGTTCTGGACAACGGCGATGCTAGAAAGGTAAGAGATGACGTCTGTGGCTCAAGCACACATCGCATCGCATCTCTTATTGTGTTCTGCGTTCTCTATAAACGCTCATTCACTTATTCGTTCACGCACGCACGCAATAATGCATGCACGCAGTCACGCGCATACATGCATTCACATGCATAAACATAAATACAAACCCGCTCGTAAAGTTTGCTGTGAATGTTGTGCTGCTGCTCGCAGAACGGAGAGGTGTGGAGCGAGTCCACGTGCACCAACATCAGCCGCTGTGAGCGAGGTGTGGTGGTGACGGAGGCGCGTCGGTGCGACAAAGACAGAACGGACTGCGTCAACCGCGACGGATTCTGGGAGTGCCAGTGCAAAGAGCTGTACAAGGGCTTCCCCGAAATGCCCGGGGGGTGCGTGGAAGGTGCGTGCTTTTCGTTTGCTTGTTGGTTGGTGTGGATTTACGATGGGCAGAGCGCGGTTGGGACCTGGCGGGTTTCTGTGTTGAAACTAGAGGACTTTGGGACGAACGTGACGTTAGCATGTAAAGTGGGGGGG
>SMGT01008602.1:382528-393991 GCA_004794575.1 Lanistes nyassanus
CCCCACCAAAATGGGTGGCCACACCAATGCAAACAGGGGACAGTGAGTTTCAGTTTTGCATGCTCTACCCATCCATAGTGGACACAGTCCTTCCACATGATAGCCTGAAGCTATAACCACAGAACTATCCAGGCCCCGACTGCATACTCTACCCATCCATAGCAGACACAGTCCTTCCACAAGCTAGTCAGAAGCTCTAACCACAGAACTGTCAAGGCCCCAGTTGCATGCTCTACCCAACTGTAGTGGACACGAAACACAAAAGTGCATGGAAAACATGTTGTTGTCAAAATAGACAGCTAAGCAATATAAATCTATGGCAAATATCCAAATTTCTTCCCTAAAAAAGATCATCTAATTAAGATCAGCTTCCACAAGCACTTAACCATATAAAGATCCCTCTCTGAGAAACGAAAAACTTACCAATGTTCTTGTTGGCTGCTAAACAGGAACACAACACCATCTAAGGATGCCTTTTAGCATTTCATGAATCCCACCCTGGTGAAGGAGGCTTGTTTTACTATTTCAAGACTCTCACACACATGCAGATGCATGCAGACGCATACACATATGCACCTGCACATGCACCCACACACCAATCTATGTTGGAGCATTTGAAACACTTATTATTAAAGATTTAATTTTTCTAGTGCCATACCTTCAGTGCCCCCCATAAAAGTGTCCCTACTAACAGTAAGCAAATTTTCTGATGTAAGAGACAGGTAAATTAGCCTTCACACCCCACAAGTAATCCCTTTGGAAAAAAAATACAAGTAACTTCTCTTTGTAAAAAAATATGTACCTGTATTTTAAAATTAATTAGCCAGAAGATTTTCCATTATTTACCATTAAAAGATATATTAACAGTGACAGAATAATCTCTGAATATTTAAAATGTAATCTGCAAGGATTACTTCTACCCGTCACAGTTTTGAAGTGGAGACCAACAATCAGATGGTGCAACAATGACCTGCTGTATGATGCAAACCTGTAGCTTGCGTAATTGCTACACAGCTGAATGTTAAAGCAATCCCTAGCCAGTGACCTAGTCTATGCCAACTCTCAAACAGGTGCAAAAAATGAATAAATCTGCGAGTCTTACAGAGTGTTAAAAGAGGCAATAACAATTTCAGAAAAAGATGAAATCGTTTAAATATTACTGCCTGCAAAGTGCACATTTTAGAGACAGTATACTTTATTATGAAAACTTCAAACTCAAACATATACAACATTCAAACTAGAATAAATTTAAAGATGCATGCACATACAAAATTTTGAAAAAAAGCATAACCAAATTGGTCCCATTTTGACATGGAAAATTACACCTTTGCAAAACTTGAATAAAAAATAGTTGTTCTTGTTACATCTTAAATTTATTCATTAGCAAAACAGGAACATTTCAAACAAATACACAAGAACATTACAAGTTCCCCATACAGAGAATGAATATTTGGTCCCATTACAAGCATTTTAAAAAATTAAACGCAAGGGGTGATTTTTAAAAAAATGCATCTAAACATCTTCAGAGCTTTATATAATTATTTCCAATGTTAAAGATAGATCTGGCAAAGTAAGACTGGCATTTATCAATGAAAATAATAATTACATTTTTGATAAATAATCACTAATAAACCAAATTTACATTAACTATGGAACCATTATCCATAGGTATGACCAGTTCTATACAACTTCATAAGTTCTGTAATATACAATTTCAGATAAGTCAAATTCGTCTTCTCATAAAATTATCATGTTGGTAATCTTTGCTTTCTGGATTTGTTCTGACAGGACTGTAAATTTTATGACTGAAGATACACAGAGTTCTTACAAGTCTGTTGACAATTTTTAAATATGAACACTCAAGAACTTATGCTGGAATAGTGCATTATTTCACAGTCTGCAACATTAACAATTTTCGTGAGTTTTTCCAGGTAAGAAAATGCTTAAACATTATTCACCCTTAGAATAAAATCCCTAATTTGAAAATGCAGTTACTAAAACACACTTTAAAAGCAAATGCAAAACAGACATGACTGCTTAATAAATATACTTGCTCACCCTCTGGAGAAGGTCGTGATAAAGTGTTAAACATGCACAAACAATGATAAAACCTTATTGGTCTCGTTGAATATAGATGATATATAAAAAGTCTTTTAAGGCAGTATGGAATCTTCTCAATAAATATTTTGTACTCTTCTTTTGTGATTGGCCGTAAGGACGGATGGTAAATAAATGCTTGACTTCAGATCTGTAGGAAATGACTAATCTTGTGCCCAAAATAAAACAAATGTCTATCTAGTGCAGACATTATAATGATTTTCTACAAAATATCTTCAAACAGAAGACATCCTGCAATGTCCTGTGTCACTAAATTTTATGGACATAGTGTCTTATCCTGGGTCCCCCCACCCCCTTTAAGCATTCACAAGAAAACATACAATAAGGAATAAAACTGGCTTCAAGTGTACGACTCTAAAATTTAAGTACGTAGCACCATTGACTATGACAGTATGATGAATGATGCTATTATTACATAACACATGTGCAATGTATGGCAGTGTACTCAAAGAAAAGCAAATATTTATCATCCCTAAAGAGAAAAAAGTGCTAGAAGTTCATCCTGAAAATTATGGGACGCCAAGAGAGGAGTTGGTATAACCGTCATGGTGTATAAAGATTTGCATTCTATTGCTATAGAATTAATTCTTCGACTATAACTATAGCACCTCATGCTGCACAGGGTCAAGGCCATGACCAGGTGCATTTGGGACCACTGCTGGAGTGGCTGGCACGCACATTAGCAGACGACGACGGGCATGAAACACCTCAATACCCAATAAGTAGCAATGATTACAGATACAGAAATGCACATATTTAGGGATTATCATGAATCAGTCAATGTGTAGCTGGTATTTATGTGCTTAACATATGCATATTCTTTAAATAAACTCTGACGGGCAGTATGTCTGTGGTATCGGTGTAGAGGAGTATACTGTGAAGGGCCCCTGAGGGCTGCTTAAAAATAAATCACTGGCCTTGTTTTCATTATTTGAAGACCTAGCATGGTATAAACAGAATCCATTCTATAGCTGCAGCCTTCTACTGTAAATGAATTGTAAAGCATTGTTTGGTCATAGTATAAATAGAAGAAACTGTCTTTACAGAATTACAATGGTATAAAAGAATTTGTTCTATAGTTAAAGAAATTATTCTATAGTTATAGAATGCAATTCTTTAGTTGTTAGAATGTATTTGTATACCATGAGTATTATATCCATTCCCCTCTTAATGCCCTACAGAAAATAGCCTAACATCATCCTACAAATATTTTGGTTTTCCTAGAGAAAAATCTATGCAAGTTACTTATGACAAACGGATTTAAAACCTAGTTTTTCAATAATTGTTAATCACTAAGAAGTTTCTCATCGTGAAATTTTGTTAATGATGGTTATATCTCCATACACAAACCACAAATATACCTGGCATGCATGCATGCTGTATTCCTCTTGTATGTCTTCTGCTCTTTTACACACGCACACACAAAATTTTAAAAATGCATATATTCAAGAGCTTTCTCCAGCAACATTTGAACATAAATCCCCCATAAACTGCACTCAACTCATGAGCAGCAGCAATTTATTGATAAACTACACCTGAAAGTTTTGCTCAACATAGTTTTGCTGCATTTTTGCTCTAGTAAAATCACTCTATGAGTAGGACACCTATCACCCCATTCCTCCCTGCAAAAAATTAAAATAAAAAAAAGACAGTAAAGGATTTATGAGGTCAGCCTAGGACTACAATTCCTGACCTTGCAAGAGTTCTCGAAGACTAGTCTCCAGCAGCATCTTTGAAATCTGCCTTTCGCAACATGTTTCTGCACACTAGTCCTCAGTAACAAGGAAAATTTTTAAATCTCAAAAATGCAGCAAAGAAAAGGCGAACAGCTGCATAACACTACTAAAAGAATGTACTTAAATGTGAAATGGTTATGACTGACAACTCATCTCGATTTTGACCGAGACATTCCTTGGAGTTAGGAGTTACCAAAGCAATAAGTATGCTTCTATTTATCTTTTTAACTCAGAAGGAATGCATCACCAACTATGCTTGTCAAATACCTGAGCATTTTGGAAATATAAATGTGAGAAATGGAGACTTATATATGCACTGCATTTTATTTCCATCACTAAAATAGTAAAATATTTTATTTCTTTAAGGAGACAGCCATTTAAATTTTTAACTTTTTAAAAGAAAACGCAAAGCCTGAGAAATGGAACAACAAATTCCCTTGATCTTAAGAAGGCCGGACTTAAAAAATAAAACATAATGATGTAGCTCACAGACACACCCCAAACAATAAAATGCATGAAGGTAAACACCCTTTCTTTCACACTTCTTTACACGATTTATGTTTATAATAAAGTAAAAATGTTCAATATTTGTTGCATTGTTTTCATGAGTATCAAAGCGGAGCATAAGAACTGCTTGATACAAATAATAAAAACCCTGTTCAGCACAGCATACTTCCAAAAAAAAAAAAAAAGAGAGACAGAATCAAGCCTGCTTCAAACATCACTTGCTAACAGGTGTGTCCGAGCGACCATCTGTGTCAAAGGAATCATTCTCTGAAGTTGACAATGAGCTTGATGTTCTAATGCTGTCAAGATCGTCTCGGAAGTAAGGATGGTTCAAGGCTTCTCTAGCACTGATTCTACGGTCTGGGCGGAAGGTCAGCATCCTCTGAAAAGATATACACAACTGTTAAATATGTGTGTGGGGAAGGTGGAGACTGCCATTTTACCACAAATCTGACAAGTGCTTATTTATCACCTTAATAGTGTCTCATATGACTTGCAACTATCTCATTGCTTAGAACACCACAGTCTTTTAAAGCAACATTTTAAAGCAGCATTTACTGATAAAATACTGACTTTGAGCCCTGCTGATACAACAGCTGAATCGGCCAACGTTCTTTGCAAGTCACGCGCCCAAACTAATCAATCTCTATTATAATTACATTCAGAAAACATGTTGCCCCACAAACCTCCATAAGGTCTTTGGCCTGCTGGTCCATTTCTGGAATCAAGCCTTCCAGTGGCTGTGGCACGTGCAAACCAAATGCATTTCTCTGTATGGAGACACCTTCTGGCCAGTCAGACTCTGATGGCAGTCCCTGGACCCTAAAATATTTAATTATTTAAAGTATGACTTCTGATCATACCTCTGATCTCTTAAACACCATTTCTCTTTCCTCCTCTAAATCTAAATGACACGAATGCAGCACAGGCATATACCTTTCATTTAATACTTGTTTTTTTTATTGTCACTGCTAGTTGGTTTGCAAGATAAACTGCAAACACTTTGCACACTTTTTCTCTCCGTGTCTCAGAATCACTCATCAGCAGTTGCTACTCACGTGCTTTATATGCTTATTAAATCTAAAATATTTCACAACTCCAAGTTTTTGTTACTATCACTTCCTACAATATAATCAAGAAGGTACTTTGGTCTTAATGTATTTTGACATATCAATGCAGGCTTTCTCTCTTGAAAGCAAACTTTTCATGCCTGATGTTTTAACATTTTTGCACATACTTGTGAAGGGGTGGGGGGGGACACCTTTTTAGCAAAGAATTAAGACCAGTGATGCACTGGCCATTCAAAATATGCAGAGCTCACATTCTTCCAGTGTATTTAAATTATCTTACTTGGTTTTAACCCCTTCTTAATCAGTTAATTTGAAAACAAAGATCAATGCTTATGGAAATCTCTTTCACTCAAAGTAAGCAATCCCTATTCAAAATAACATCACCAGCCGTGACTGTCTTCTGCACATTATTTCACAGAAATTTTTGTCTCTAGCTCTCTAACTGAGCAATGGCTAATATAAGAACTGTTAAATAAAAGTTTTGTTTTACAGCTACACACAGCAAATGAACATGTATGGCTTGGTGCATAAACAGCTATTCCTAATGAAATGGAAAGAGTAACTTTGTTTCAAAAAAACAGACAAAACTCTTCAGTAAATGGTGATACCTCTAACTTTTTCTGCTCAAATCTGTTAACAGAAAACATGACTCAAAACCAGATGAGACCAGATAGTATGCAAAGAGGTTATTTGAATAATTTTTTTTAGCTGAATCTGGATCTGTGTCTGGATGATTCAAGTTCCAATTTTCAACAGTTTGCATGCTTTATCTCTATAAAACATTATATGCACCAGTGTATATTGTTATCCCAGTCCTTTTTCTGAAAGTTTTATTTCTAGGAAAGAATCTACACATTTAAAAAAGGAAAGATGAAAAACAAGTATGACTAAAAATGTTTGATGAGGGCTTTCAAAACTCTTCCCATCCCTTTAAAGCTCCAGTGAGAAACCTACATTTAAGCAGTCCAGTTGTCACAGAGAGACAGCATTTTGGCTGCTTTAATTTCTTTCCCCATGAATGCAACCTGGAGGTACAATTTGGTCTGGTTGATTTAACATACTGCATATCTCAGGCGGCTGTCCCACTGGCCAGCCTTCCATCTGACCTGTACGCACAATCTCACATCTAAGTCTAAGATGGCATTATAATGTTGGTGATAAATCAGGCACATATATTGCTTTTAAAAAATATATATTTATCTAACACATGCAGTTAAGAATTAATGAAATAGTTTTAGAACGCCTGAAAGACAGCACTCCCCCTAGGTTCACTTACGACCTGTCAATGTCATATCAATTATGTCACACTTATGTTTAACATCAATTCATAATCTATATTATTATTTTGCATGGGGGGGGAGGGGCACCATCCATCCACTGGTGCCTGTTGGGGTAGCTGATAGTTATGATGTAAAAGGCACATCAATGATCTCAAACACTGTCACTTTTTTTGAAACTGTCTCTGGATCAAACTAGAAGTAGAAGGCATGGTGCATAGATTTTGATGGTCTTTCGCATTTGACCAAAATTTTCATTTGATCAAAGATCAATCTTAAAGCAAAACAAAAAATGCTGGACAATGTCAGCATATTTCTGGCCGCTGTGGTTTCTCTTGAAAAGCATAACCCCATAAATTTCTTAATGATCACTTTGCATCAGGGCAAAATGATAGTACCTTTACATGTTTGCAACTGTACAAATGCTGGAAACTGACCCAGAACACTCATACATGCAAATTTCCCCCAGAAAACAGTACATCAAAAGCCACATTTTAACCTCTGTCATGGTGGGGTCTTTGCATTGCAAATGATTGTTCCCCTGCACAAATGCATGTGACAAAAACACCACAAAAAGTGGCTGTGTAAAACCCATCACAGACATTTCAGCGTCATCCCAACATTGATAAACAAGAACACGAAGCCATGATAAAAATGCCAAAAGTTAACTGGATGCTACTAACAATATTTAAGACGATGCAACAGCACATTTCATCTGAGGTAACTGTTCAACCGTAGTGGCTTCCCCTGAACAGCTGATGACTAACTGCTATTTATGGTCAAAATATGTCATATCAAAACACATCTTGGAATGGAAATACACATGTAATGATGTTAAACTGAGCTCAGCCAATGCACAACACTACTTACTCAAATATTTTCTTAAGCTGATCAAACTCTGAGCTTCCCTTGAACAGAACCCTCCTGTTGAAAAGTTCAGCAAAAATGCATCCACAGCTCCAAAGGTCAACAGACATGGCATATTTAGCTTGAAGAAGAACTTCTGGTGCACGGTACCACAATGTCACAACCTAAAAGGGAAAATATTAAATCACTGGTAAAACAACAAAAATACAAGTAGACAAAAAGTACTGTGGGTATAACATAATAAGTTACAAGTTTATCATCTACATTGCATGAACCCTCATTTACACACTTCACAATTCAAGAACAAAGACATTGAACCTTAAAACAAAAACAACAAAAACAACAACAACAAAAACCAACATAAACCCGGATGGAATGCCATAATATCATACTTCACACATTTTCATTTTAAAAAGAAAATGAATTGCTTAACACAGTGATCACATGCAGATATGCACTATGAACAAGCATGCATGCACACACACACACACACACGCACACACAGTGACACAGAATAGGGTACAGAGTAGGCAGCATTACAGGGAGAACCGAAATTTTCTTCTCTTCTTGTTCATCAATCCATTAGATTTATCATACTGATTATATAACATTAATACATGTAATGATCAAAGCTGAAACACAAAGGCAAATTTTTAATAGCATTTAAAAATTGACTACATAAGTGTGCAACCCCATCTTTCAGCTGCTAACATACCACCAGTACTTCCTCCACTAAATTAGTTTTAATGAGTTTAGTCTGCATTGTCATCCCCACCCCCACCCCTGCTGCTCCACATACACTCTGTATCTCTTAATCTCTTCCTCACCACTGTTGTTAAGGCCATTTGAAAGCTGTAAATACGAGCGAGGCCAAAATCTGCCAATTTCAGCTGACCCTGACTGGAGATAAGGATATTCTGTGGCTTCAGGTCACGGTGGATGATGCGGTTGCTGTGCAGGAAGTCTACACCATTCACTAGCTGAAGCATCAAATCCTACCACAGATACAATTACAAACTGAGAATATGTGTTAAGGAAACAAAGTACACTCTGCAAATTACGACATTCCTTGTTTCTTGAATATATAAATAAGAAAATTACATCATCTCAATGAAAATACCTTTCCCTTCCAATGTCAAAGATATATATACACAGAGAGAAAGAAACTGAGAACTAAACAGTTATTGATGACAAGGACAACAACAAATAATTTACTCTTTGCATATCATCAACAGCTGTTCAAATAGAAAAAAAATTGCACAGCTGTGGTTTTTGTTGTTGTTGTTGTTGTTCAATATGCAGGATCTAAAACTATTAGAAAGAAGTACCCTCTATCAGAAAATAATCAATACAAAAGATGCATGGAAAACTGTATGCATCAACTTAGGTCTTGTTAACTTATTCTTGTTAATAAAGATAACTAGTAAATTGTAAAACCTTTCCTTCAAAGACAACAGAAAATAAAGAATAAGAAGGGTACTTGCAATTTAAACCAAGAATGGAAATACTTTAAAGGGAAACTATGAACACTTTATTTTTACATCTGACACAGTGTGTTACAAATTAAAATAAGGAAAGCAATACTTTGCACCCACCTAGCTCCTCCCCATTGCCCCCACCCCATCCCCCCAAAAATATCCTGAGTTGATGATGAGAATGAAAACAATTTAAATGTATGGTACAAATACATCTTCTCGCAGTTTTAAATTATTTTTGAATGAAATGGGCTTCTGAAGCCATTGTCTACACATGCTGGTTTCAGCCATTTTTATTCTTTTTCAATTCTCAAACTTATGTTTTCTTCTGCATGAAGGGAATGGGAAATAGAGTGATTTAAACTTGGTATGAACAAATACTATGAAAATAGAATAGAATGAAGAATACAATAGTGCATCAGTGCACAAACAACAACACTGTGGCCAGTCCCAAGCCTGTATGAAGGAGGGATGGGCAAAGGGTTAGCTAACCCTCCTTGCCAAAACCTGTACCTTAAAGTGTAAGCTACAGAAATGCATGAGAGATATTCAGAACACCTCAGCCCTGGAAGACGATGGACCTCCAGTGGGAAGATCTATGAACCTGAATAGTGAAAGCCAAGTTCATCAGGAAGCTGCTCCACTGACTGCCATCCTTTCAACCTAGACTACTATCGAACATGGAACTTGATGATAGCCAAGAAATCTGTGGCACAGCCACCTTAAAGCAGACACCAAGAGGATGGGCCACACCTGGGGTTAGTAAGAGAGACTGGCTCAGGACTTAGACACCTGAAGGACTCTCACCTGCAGCCTATACCCCACGAGTGATACAAGGCATTGATTCAGAGATTGACTGATTGATTGTACACACAACACATCTACATTCTATAACACAGATATATTGATATAGTGATTACTTTTAACGGCGTTGAAAGTACACAAAATATAAAGCTTTGTTCTGTCCATTTTTTGAAATCATCATATTACTCAAGTACCCCTACACTAATCTAGGTGCTACCTAATTACCTATAAATCTAGGTCCTTTGATAAATAAGATTATCACTCTGAAATTACACAGGTGAAATACATGTAGCACTGTGAACTATGTCACTACTTCTTTCTGTTGCAACAATACTAGCAGGCTGCAGCATGCTGCCAAAGGATACTTTGGGTCGGGACTTGGCCACTGCTTGTGACCCATGACTCACTTCCTGCCAACGACAATTATTTGCTATCAGACTGTGTCTCCTCGATTATATTTAAAGAATGTGCTGACACCACTAGAAAAGCAAGTCCTCTACTGGGTCACTTCTGATTCATTTTTTCTGCAGGTGCCATCAGGTTCATTAATTCAAGACTCACAACCCTGAGGTACCCTACCAAAGACAGAACTTGGCCTCATTACAAGGAGACATAAGCCTTAAATTGATTTATACAACAGTTTGGGATAATAAATTTTGTATTATAATCAGTCATTACATTTCAGGAGTAATGAGATGATCAGCCTGAGGCTAACTCAGTTTCTTACAGACATTTAGTTAAGCCCTCAGACTGAATGGCCAGCCAGATTCCTGAATCCCTGAAGCAATTATGACTTATGGCTGTGTATTTTGCAAGCAGCTTTCCACTTTTTATTTTTTTTAATTTCTGAAACCGCCAACCACATTCTATCAACAAGATTGGTGCCAAAAACGAAAAATATCTTAAACTCGGGCACCAGGGACAAAAAATTACACATTGACGGTGGGACACAATGATTATGGAGACAATACATTAAATAGTAGTTGCAACACAATACTAGGTACATTCCCATTGTAGGTAAGATAGGGGGAGAGAGTCCTGAATGGTTTGTATGTGTGCATGCTGTAAGTCGCTACTGAAAGTGATGTACAAGGCTATAAAGAAACTGTACAATTTTAATTTAATGTTAAAGGAAGAGGAGGGAAAGGAAAGAAGAAGAAGAGAGGAAAGAGAGAAGGGAGCTCTATGGGCACCCGAGACCATGCACAAATTATTGATTAAATCTTTAGAAACTTTTATAAATTTATGGACTGCAGTAACAATAAACTGATTTTCATTGTGTGAGAGTGAGGGATCGCCGAAGAGCAAGAGGTTGGTATCTAACTGGAATTGGTGGGGGAGGTCTATAGCAAAGATTGTGTTTATTCTCAGGTTATTATAATTTGGACAGTGGAGAAAGAAGTGTTCGACATCTTCTGATGGTTAGCCACAGGCGCAAGTTGAATTATTGGACAGGTGACGCGCAGAGATCCTTATTGAGATTACTCATGCCTAGTCTAAGTCTACAATGTAAGACCTGTTCTTTCCGATCTCCATAGTAGTAATAGGAATGAACATAAGGGTCGTTCTGGTTTAACAGTCTCTTAAAGTTAGACAAGGAAGTTGTCGT
>SMGT01008603.1:2515-45553 GCA_004794575.1 Lanistes nyassanus
GGGGGGGGGGGGGGGGGGGGGGGGTGCAGTAAGGACGGTGCATAAAGGACATTGCATTGATGACATGCATTGTGGGTGGGCGAAGCGAGCTGGTGCAACTGCATGCATTTATTTTTTCGGACCTGTCAATTGCTGCTGGCACTGGTATGAAAACTACAGTTATTTCTACTACCGATTTAACCACGACTAGAGTCTACTACTACTCTTGTGTTGTTGTTCTTATGGGTTAACCATCACCCATTAGTTACGTGAAGACTCGGTATCGTAAACGAGATTGTCTTAGATGTCACACCTCTGCCCAGTTCCTGTCTTGGAACCCAAGCCAACGTACCAGTGAGAGCTATTAAATAATTTCAGACAGTTGTGGTTTTAAAAAATTACCTATGCCTGGTGGTGATCCGCAGCCCGGAAGATGAAGTGGATGGTGGGATGAGCAGAGGGTACAAGCGCCCAGTCAAGACGCCTGCCGCTCAAGAGTGTGTATTCATGCATGCGAGGGCAAGCGAAGGGATGTACAAAGAGTGTGTGTTCATGGCGGGTTTGAGACAACGTGAAGTGCGCGGCCGCTTGTATCACTTCACTTCCGCTTAGCCAAGCACGTTGTGTGAGGTTGTTCTGTTATCGACTGCTGCTGGCAGTGGACATTTTCTTTCATGTCTTTTCTGCATTGCTCTGAAGGCCTACATTCTCAGATATGTTCAGGAAGCTGCCTGAAGCGGGTGCAGGGGCGGGGTGAAGTCAGCGAAAGGAGAGACGGAAAAGCGATGGGGAGAAAGGAGAGATGAAATGGATAAACGCGCTGTGTCCTTGCATAATCGGAAAAGGTTTGAAACTCGACGGTTAATTACGAAAAAAACCGCTGATAGGGCTGGAATAGTTTGCCAAGGGATGGGCTAATGTTTCCTCGTAATGTCAGCGCTGATTTGAAAAGTACTTGTAACCCTTAACGACCATTCACTTTTGATCTTTATGTGCACTGTTATCGAACTTGAAATTAACGCTCCGATACCCCGACCTCGGGCCCGAGAGGCCAGCAGCGAGAACAGCTCGCAACAGGGCCAATAACTTCGGCCACCCAGCTGGTCTTGGTTAGGAGGAAAACACCTTATTTATAACGGTACTTTGTGTTCTCTCCTCCTTGCCACCCCTTGCCAACTATTCATCCTTCAACCCCCCACCCCTCCACCCCCCCCCACCACCTCCACACTCTTCCTCCAGCATGTTTCTTCCTAACCCCCACCCCACTTCTCTTTTTCTTTCTGAAAAAAACACCCCACCGTATCGCAACAAGGAAAAAGGAAGCCAGCGCGAACGCATGCACTCAATCACGCTGACACGCACACATACATGCGCACGCACGCACGCACGCTTGCGGAAAAGAAAGAGCCGGTCGATCGGTTTGTTTTTCAGCAATATCATCGACTTAAAGCACCCGGTCCTAGCAACAAAAGCATCCTCGCCACTTGTCCGGGTACGCTGTAATGCTTGTCAAGTGCCAAACACGGCGAGCCTCGCGCAGCGATGCAGGTGCATCGGGCTGAGGGGACAACGATATGCTGCACGAGTCAACGTGAGGCGATACACAGAGTGTTTCATGACCAATGGCAGTAGTAAACAGGCTGAATAAATTCTGTTTTATAAATTGCTTTCCTTTTAAATTATTGCTTTTCTTCCTCCACCCAGCTCTCTTCCTTCATCCCTGTCTTCTATATTTGGGTAATACGCCGTCAAAAGCAAAGATTTTAGAAAACTTTTCTTTCACTTTTCTATTTCTTTTTTAAATTTTTTTCCTTTCTTTCTTTTCATTTCTTTCTTTTTCTTTCTTCTTCCTTTTACCTACGTATGCACACTGT
The DNA here is from genome assembly GCA_004794575.1 of Lanistes nyassanus. NCBI lineage: Eukaryota > Metazoa > Mollusca > Gastropoda > Architaenioglossa > Ampullariidae > Lanistes > Lanistes nyassanus. The sequence continues at coordinate 4,369 of SMGT01008603.1, forward strand.
TATTATATCGATGTATGTCATCTTAAGTGAAACCTTGAAACAAACTACTTTATCTTCCCGCATACCTTTTATTTTTTTTTATAGCCGTGGGTGTCAAAGATGCAGTAAACACAGATTACACGCGGCCGTCCTCCGCTAAACGCGACGCGCGGGTGTCAGATCCCTTGCCCCCGGGCACAGACCCTGAACACATTCAGAATCTTTGAACCGAGAACCTATAAGGACAGGGATTCAAAACGTTTCACAGCCCGTTCTTATGCTGGAGAGTTGGTTCGTCTACCTGACTAGAGAGGGTGTGACAGTTGCCTTACGTCATACACTTTCGTCTTACAACAGCATCTCACTTGGTTTAAAATAACGTCTTCCTTATTTTATTTCTACGTGTAAGCATTTAGCACGGCAGAATGCCAGAGTTACAAACTTAATATTGTATAGTTGTTTATAGAATTTAACAAAAACTCGTTCACTATTAACATCGTTTGCTTTTAGCCATTTCACGTTATTCCCATCGTTGAAGAGATTTTAGACTTTAAATTAGACGTTTACAGGATTCCTACACCGGTCCAGAGGAAATTCGCTGCAATCACTTATGAGCTTACGCAGGGAAACGCGGGTTTATCCCGCAAATTTCCGCAAATCGGCATTTATGTGAGATAAACGTGTTTTCTCTGCGCGTAAACGGATGAATTTTTGACATCGAGCAGAACACGCAGAAGAACGATATCTGTTTTCTATACTTCGTTTGACGATTTTTGTTTTGCTTTCAATCTCGCCTATATACGACGAAGCGAACAGGTAACTACAATCGGAACATTCAAGTTAAAAATAAATTGCTTCTTCATTCCTGAAGTCGCGTTCCCACCTGATATCGAGTTAGCGGTTCCTGTCGGCTACAATCATTGCCATTTTTACATCGCTATAATTATCTGGCCTTGTCGTTGTCGGTCCGCTTATTGCTGCGATCTGCAGGCGCCAGGTGTCGCATTTTCTGACTTCCTGTTTCCGAGAAAATCATTCGATTACTGAGGAGATGCATTCCTTCTTCGACATTTTAATCTCACTTCTCTGCAGTTTGATTGATTGATTGATTGATTGATTGATTGATTGATTGATTGATTGATTGATTGATTGATTGATTGATTGATTCTGAATATAAGTTTTGATTGCAGTAGGATATTTTTATGTTTGTGATCAGGGCAGCCATCAACCCATCTCCCCACAACATAACGTATGTACGTACGGGAAGTACACGTATTGTCCAAATTGACACGTTACCGATGTTGCAGTGCAGATGCACCCACGGAGATCAGTGTCCTTTAAGCTAGATGTTAGCAGCCCCTCACGTGAGAAAGACAATGCGTTCTGCTGTACCCAACAGGTATTCCTAAGAAATCTCTGCATGCCCTCCTCTCCAACTGGGATGGCGCTGAATCGCACCGAGGGCCGGAAAACTGGGTGGCAGGCGAGTGTTTACGGGTAGCTCATCCACCCCAGTTATTGCATCGTAAATCAACCTCTTGCAGTCTCCGTGGGCTGATGCGGTCGTCAGTATGCAAGGCTAAAAAATTCTGGGCAGCTCCACTCCCGCTCCCTCCCGGGTCATTCGGCGAGGTGTTGGAGATTTACGAAGCTGGTCACGTGATGTTTTCGTTCCACTGATTTCCGGCGGCTGACATCGTCTCCGTGATGCCTTCTGCCTGCCGTCTAGTCTGTCCGCGGCGATGAGGCGAAGTCCCTGTGCAGTTAACGTTGTCGTAGCACGGTCGTAAATAGCTGAGTGATTAATTACCAGCTGATGACAGCAGCCCAACTTGTACCTCCACTCACTTCGACATCCGGGAGCTGAGAGAAACACTGAACCACCACGCAGAAAGGGAGAGCACGCGAGGAGCAGTGGTGTGCGTGGTGGAGGACGAGGAGGAGGGCTGACGTCATAGATCTTACAAAAGTCATTTTTGTCGGAGGCGTTTGACATTCTCACCACTGCCCTCTGGTGGCTGACGCGCCCTCAGCCTTGACCCCGCTGTAACGTACAGCTGCAGTCGAGTGGCTCGTAAAAAATGAAGATGCCGGCTAAAAGTACTCACTACCAACGTGCGTGACAAGCGCGCAGTAAAATGGGAGTCACGGGTAGCGGAAAGGGCAGGTCACTGGACTCCTCTTGCGGGAAATAAAGATGCTCTCGAGGTTTTTTAGGAGCTCGCTATCTCTTTCGCTCATTCTCCTCTTTGCAAGTTTGATCCTCACCCACCCACCTACCCAGACACACCCACCCACCTATCCACTCCTCCTCCTCCTCCTCCTCCTCATCATCATCATCATCATCATCATCATCATCATCATCATCATCATCATCGTCGGTAAAAAATCTTACAATTAGAAAGAAGTAGGTGTATAAAGATTTCTTTAACAAAACTTCCTTCAAACACTAGCCTGTCGTCATCCTTTCATGAGTTCTGCGGCTCTAAGCATTTCTAAATCGAGAAAACGAAGAACCCTGCAGAAAAAAACGAAAACCCGTGTCGTTGGTGTGAACGTGTCAGGTCAAGGAAACTTGAAACTCCAATATGATCACCCGGTCTTTTCACTTTCCGCCCTCTATGACATCATGATACCAACACGCGGAAAACAGTGGGATAAACGTTATTCACTCTGCATGCGGCTAATTAAGGCAGTATGATTGATAGAACGACTGTGGTATCCACAGAACGGATAATTAAAGTATATGTCTTAAGGTTACAAATACGCAATTCGTATTCGGTTGCTAACACGACTTTCATGTAACAAGCGATAGTGAAAGAGTACAGTGAAAAATAAACATCTGTTATTATACGTTCCTAAATGGCGTTGGTGAGTCTAATGATAATGGACAGTTCTGCCTCTCTTCATTTTTCAGGGTTTTATGTTTCTTCAGATCTACTTGTCCGGTGGCCAGAAGACATAAGCACGTAAGGGGATTACGATAGAATAGAGGAGAGATGGACAGACGAACAGAGATAGAAACAGAGAATCAAGTCAGGAAGAACATCTGTCCCAGGGGTTTCCTCCATCTTTCATTCCACACGAACTCTATCAAACATTTTTTCTGCATGGTCGGCCTTTCATTTCCTAGTTTCCAAGAATAAAGACGACCTACATTCTGAAGAGCACAGCAGCCTATAAGGTTGTTCCTGTGGGACTGCAGGACCTGTTGTTAGGCAATGGGCCATGCGACAGCTACCGTTGCGCATTTAATTTTGACGACATGACCCTTCTGCTACCACCCTGCCCCACCCCCCACCCCCAGCGCAATGCTGTTTATGTTCCTGGTACGATTGTAGGCAGCGCCTTTTACCTTCGAACTCCTTTCTGGCCGTGATTAAAGTGGAGATACGCGCGTAAAATGTTGTTATTGTTGGGCACTGATAGGGGAACTGTGATGACAAATCAAAGATCTGATTTTCCTTCAACAACACCTTTTTTCTAAAGAGGCTATTGGTGTTTTGAAAACCAATTCCACCGTTGAGCGTGAAGCCCTTTTGCCCTGTGGCTGAGAGAGAGAGAGAGAGAGAGAAAAATCCTCTTGACTTTTCAAATGGGCGTCTGATCGGATTGTGTGTTTTTGCTTGGGTTTTCCTCGCTGGTTGTGGGGTTAACGTCCCCGCCAGTCATGCGAGACGCTAAGGTCGATTTCCCGCAGAGGAAACAGGAGACGAAAAACTCGATGAGGGGAAGATTTTATTCTAACAATCAACTTTGGTTTTACACATCTGCTTCAATCTAGCTTGCTGCAAAATTGTTGAATAAAGAGCTATTTGCTATTAGATAAAATGAGATTTTTCCTACTAAAATTATTGTGTTTATTTTACTTCAAACCATAATTTTTTTCCTTTCGTCGTTAAGTTTAGAAATTTTTTAACATTTCGAAAGCTCATGTCTTCATTAAGAGACACGGGTCGTCAGTGAGCGAGTTGAGCAGTGTGCTAACGACACAACTGGCTAAATAATTTTCTAATGTCTGTTATTAAAACTGGCGCTAAGATTGGTGTGAATGAGAAAATTGCTATACAAATCCCACTAATCTGGACATGTTTACACTGAATAGGTTTATCGATTTATCGAATTCTTCAACACTCACTCACTCACCTACGCACATGTACACTCGCATGCACATGCATATTCACGTGTGCGGCCACGTACACACACACGTTTCGCGCAAGTCGTAACAGCAGCGCATCTCGACTTACCCACAAACGTCAGATTATTTTGCATCAAATAAATCGGGGGTTTTATTGTTGTTGTTGTTTGTGCAAGTTCCCCACCACGCCCGCCCCCACCCCTCCTTCTCATTCTACTCCGTACCTGCGCCCCTTTCTTTGCCTCTTCCCTCCCCTGTCCCTGCTCTCTTTCCCTTTTCGCTCCCCTCCCTTTCTATAATTCCTTCATTTTTAAAGAGATTTTGAGTCTTCGATGAATACTCTCAAAATGTGCCCACGTTTATAAGCACGTTTATAAACATGTTTACAAACAGCCGCAGCACAAAAACAAAGGTGGCGAGAACCTCCAAATTTCTACGAAACCATATAACTGTCTGGTCTATTCTGAAAGAGATTTTTACAACCATCAGTTAGACATCCTCCTTGGAGAATAATAAACTAAACGACTCAAGAACCTTGGCTCTAATCTGCATGATAAGCAGCTGTCCCCGTTCACCCCACATCTTGCCTTTGACAGAGTCAATGCGCAAGTTTCTCACAAGAAGCGTCGAGAACAAAGTTCTTTTCTTCTCCATTTTTTCCTGCCTTCGAGCCTTCCTTTCTGTTTGGGCAAGGTTTTTTTCGCCTCTCCGTCTTTGCTTTTTGCCGAGTAACATTTTCGAATTGTCAGGCTTCCATACGCGTGAGAGTACAGCTCACCTCGAGGACAGGAAAGTTAAAAAGATGAAGGACAGTGTTATTTGATACTGCAGTGCAAGATGGAGTCAATGTGGAGGGTGCACGGAAAGATGCAGGGAGGGTTGCATGCGCAGTGCTAACGGAGTGGAGGGGGTGATGGGATAGTACACCTGACTTGCCTTGCTAAGCGTACTCCTCCTCCCAAATATTTACAGTGCGCGGCTAAGTTGCATAATTGTTCGACTGTCTGATGTTTACTCAAAAAAGCCGTGTGCGTGTTTCTCGTGTTTAAGCCCTCAAAGGTGCGCAGAGCATTTTCCTTCCTTACGTCAAAGGGTGCACATTTTACCTATATCTCGAAATGTGCGCATTTACCATCCATACTTTAACGTGTGCGGTTTTACTGTCCAGACATTAAACTGTGCAGATCGTCTTTCTATGCGTAAACTATGTACATGTTCTGTCTATACATTAAACTGTGCACATTGGCTGTTTGTACATCAATCTGCCCCGTTCTAGTGTCCATCTATCAACATCTCTTGTCCATACATTATAGTTGATGGATTATTTATCCATCTATCGAAGTGTATACATCACTTGTCCATACATCATAGCTGATGGACTGTTTGTCCGTCTATTAAAGTGTGTAGATCATTTGTCCATACATCAAAGTGTGTGAATGGTTTGTCCATCTACTAAAGTGTGTACATCATTCCTCTATACATCAAAGAGTGCGCACCCCCTCCTGTAAACTCTATTAATTCAAATGGCCGTTCGGGACATTTTGGCCTGTGTTATTTGCAACCGTCTAAGCTGTGACGTCATATACAGACTGTCCTATCAACACTGTTTCATCGCTGTTTTTTTCTTAACAACGCTCGTTGCACTGCCTGTGCAGCAACTGAATAACACCTGATCCAAATCATCCATCGTCTTGGGGCAGAACAGTCAGCAGCCTGTTTCCGTTTCACTGTCCTGGTTTTTCGAGACAATAAAGCCCCCTTTTTGGTAGTCAATAAACACTAACCAATAAACATTAATTAACCAATAAACAATGGGGCGGTCTAGGCTGCTGACTTCAATACCCAACCCGCGACAATAGTTGCTCGAAATTCGGGAGCAGCTGTGTGATGACGTTGCCATTTCTAATCAACCTCTGCCAAAAACTTTTAACAGTTCATATTAAACGCCGGTTATGCTGAAAGGCGATAAGAAACTTTCATGCATCTGGCCGCAGGGTACAGTTGCTGAACACAAGGCGAGCTAGAAAGAATGGTGTCACGAATCGGCGTCTTTGCATAGATGTTTCTCACATCTATCTTTCTAATCCCTCGACCCCTGCCTGCCTGCCTGCCTGCCTGCCTGTGTGTCTGTCTTTCTATGTTTCTGGTTGCTGGCGTAATGTGTGTACTGAATTCACTAGTAGCTATCTATTATAGAAACCCTCCTCCAAATTCCTGCAGCACTGTATATCGTGCACGCTCATTTGCGCGTGCATGTGCCCACGTGAATGTGTTCCATTCTGCGAAAACTTAGAAACCAGTCGTATCTCATGTAAAGAGACTTAAAGGAAATAGTCTATTGAATGGTATCAGATTCCACCGCGAGACGAAAAGGAACCTCTTTTTTTGGCAGAAAACCAGAGGACACCTGGACAGGCGATTGGCGCCCGCCGCCAGACAATACTTCAACCGCCAACAGAAAGGACGTGAGGGAAACACCGCGAGACGTAACGTCACCGGATCGGTCGAGCCCCGGGCTGCGAAGTTTTCCCAGCGGCGTGCCAAGTGCTCTGCGCATGCGCATGCCGGTTGCCAACCACAACAACGGATGATTAAAGCATAAGCCATAACCTTTACACAGCTTCACTTCTTATAGTTACAGTGAAGAGGCTTGCTCGTGGGGATTGATAGCTCAATGGTAAAAACATTGGGGTTTCACAGTGAAGTCGCAGGTTCGAAACTCTTACGATTCTTTTTAAAGGAGGTGGGGCGGGGCTAGGGTTTGGGTTAGGGTTTGGTATTAGGTGTGGCTTCTGTTTTCATGTTTAAGTTCAAGCCTGTGTTTGCGCTGAATGGAAGAAAAGGTGGTCTGCGCATGCGTGCCCTAAGTAGTGGGAAATGCAGAATCGCAGCTTGGGCTGGGGCAGAACTCGACTAGGAAAAACAATTTCGCGCCCAGGTTAGCAACGACCGAGCCGTCCATCCGACGCCACCCGGCACATACGATCAGCGAGAGAAACCCAGCATCAAATTTCCTTCACATAATGTCATGGCACCTGCAATGTCCGCACTCTCTATGCTCACGGAAAGGTAAAAGGTCATGAAAATGAAATATCCAAATACCGGTTGGACTCTTCGGGCTTTCAACGATTTGCCGAGACAGTAACAGAAGACAACTTTAGTTGGAAACCAGACGAAACACCGGCACAGAGTGTCACTCATTGCGTACAGACCCCAGTATGCACCAACATCAGATGACGACGGCGATGGGAAAATTCTGTGTTGAGGCAACGAACACCATCGGCAAAATGCCAGACAAGGACATGGTCAAGTACAAGGGGACTGGGTTACTAAAACTGAGCGAAACTCTTCATCCTGTCGCCCCATCCCTTCAAATCAATCATCACCAAGACCTGGCCTAGGACCTGTCCTGGGGCAGACATTAGAAACACCATGACCTTGTTCTGACAGTTAAGCTGAAATTAGGAAGGACATTTCCTCCGTGCAGCACACGGGTAAAGCTGACTTGGAGAAGATGAAAGATCAAGCTGTTGTCGCTTGGTGGGGAGACTGTCGACGGATGGGGCCTCGTGTCTGTGAACGAGCGTCATTCTTAAATAATATCACGTATAACGCAGAGGCTTATTCTGTCTGTTAAATTGTCGTTCTGTTGACGTCGTTCGCATCAGAGTGAAGACGTGAGACGACAAGTTAGAAGCCGAAAGAATTCCCCGATTAGACCACAGAGGCCTTCCATGAACACATGTGCCACATCAGTAGGAGAAAAAATTCTCTCCAACCTGATGAAATCGACCGTCTGAGCAGCAGGATCCAAGAACTGCAAGAACTGATAAAAAGGGTTGCAGAACGAGCGGGGACTAATGCAATGAAGGTGATCGTTGAGAAAAGTAGACACACTGCCGTCTCCAGGAGCCTCTCCTCTCCACCATCAAGAAAAGGAATCTGGCCATGGTTCGGCCACACAACAAGTCATAATACACTTGGTGAGACCATCTCCCGAGGCACACTGGAAGGCGGAAGGAGGAAATAAAGGCAAACGAAAAGCTGGCTTGACAACATGGAGGAACGGACAGGACTTGGCCGCCCAGGTCTGCTACGACTAGCAGAAGACAGACCACGATGGCAGAAATCGGAAGCTGCATCCTGCATGTCGCCCGATCGGCCGTCAAGGTCAGGGGACTGAGGTGCGATAACGTTGTTGCAGAATTGGTAAAAAAAAGGGGGAAAAAAAGACACACCAAGATTGAAAACACACCATATCAACCATTCTGGCGGAAAACACGGCTGTAGCCGTTAACTGTTTTACGAAGCGCCGACGCCTGGGATATTTGAATTTGACGGCTCCGTTTGGAGCAATTTGCGCTGTTGGATAGACGATGTTGTACATTAGCTTTAACGTTGAGACCCAAGCAACATTCTAAGTCCAAGCAATATTATGCTCTGCAATTTTGCTCGTGTACGGATCGATTAGGGTTCATTTGTGCATCAGTTAACTTTAAACCTTTTCGTGTTCGCATGAAAAGTATTAAAAGTCTCTATATGTATCATAACTATAGCGGGATAAGAGGTCCCAAACATTTTACGTTAGCCGCCCAAAAGAATGACAGGATTACCGTAATCCGGAACTGAATACTCCGTAAATGGCAATCTCTGAACCCGTCTGTAACGGGGTTAATAGACGGAGGTAAATACAGACCCAGATAATAATAATCATCTAAACTTATTGCAGCGTACAGGTGCCGCCAAAGTTAAATCCAAATTTCCTGACTGACCCACGCTTTCGTGCAGTGGTCGAAAAAGGGGGTGGGAAGGGGACTATGGTTAACACGAAGCCGACCCGATTCCGCCGCCTTTTATCGACCTCGTCGCATTGCATGCTGGGTAGTCGCTCTCGCTGACCACAATACTTTTGTTTATGTTCCTTTGTTTTCGTCTGTTCGTCTGCTTTTCTTACGGGCGTAATCTTGAACAGGCTCATAGCGACCGAACTATTCAATTTGCTCAAGCCAGCAATATCTTTTGCCACGGGCGATGACATCGCACTGTGAGAACGTAAATCCATCTCCTGCAGGACTTGAATGAATAAGACTTTTTTTCTTTGAACGTGATTTCAATTTATCAAGAAATGTCTTCTGTTTTATTACGAAGAATTAGACCTAGAAACAAGTGAACTTTAGGGCAAATTCCATCTTGAGCGATTAAGAGCGAGAGAGGTGGGGGGGGGTAGAGAGAGAAATAGAAATAGAGCGAGAAGAGAGAGAGACAACTGAAGAGAGGAAGGGGAGTGAAAGAGTGACTATGCTTGGTGCGTGCGTGCGTGCGTGTCCGTTATTATGTGTTTTTGTGCTTGTCTTACTTATCGATGTACTCCTTCAAAAACGTGTGTGTGGGAGCGAGTGTGGGTGTGTGCGTGTGTGTGTGGATGTATGCAGACACGCGTGGATTAGTGTTGCATGTCTATGTAGGTATATGTACGCACATATGAATGCATATGTAAATATAAATACATGTGTGTAGGCATGGATGTATATGCGTGCATGATGTATGAGTGTGTAGATGATGTATGTGTCAATGAATGAATGAAGTGTGACCATATGTATGATGTGTGATGAATGTAGGATACATATAGGACTCTATGAATGGTGTACTGTGTAGCTTCAACCCCACGTCAGGGCAGAGGAAAACTCTAGTGTATCGTTTCCCACAAAACTTGACGACTGGAACCCCCCTCCCCTCTTGACGGGCTCAGGAATTCCCAGCACCTGGAGTGCGCGGCTTGATGTAAGCCACCTCATCTTCAGGTGGAGAGCCAGTGACGTTCGGGTGGATGACGATGACGGGTGCAGAGGTCGGGGTGGAGTTGTGGGGTAGGGTGGAGGCAGAGAGCAGGGGTAAGTGAGCCACCGCCGGCGAATTGAAAATCAGCAACGCGTAGGCTTTCGAGGGGCCACGGTTTTCCCATGCCCTTGGCGAACTTTTTTATGAAGCCCAGCTTCTGTAGACAGTCATGGAAACCCAAGCATTGCCGTGGAATGCGATTTCAGCACCCCCCTCTCTTCCCTTCCCCTCCTTCTGTACCCCTCGTCAAAAGATGTGCTAGGCGCTAGCTTACTATTGTAGTTTGACGCGACATTAACCGGATGCAAAACCCGCTCTCCTCTTTCATAGAGCCGCCGCAGCCTGTGACAGCCCTCCTTTGGACTGGCGCGTGGGTTGATGCAAACCTGCACGCAGACAGAAAACCTTCCTCTTAACTTCACAACGCCGCTACTGTAAACCCTGCCCGAGATCTAACCTTAGAGGCAGCCATCACGCCATTAAAAAAAAAAACAGCAGCGCAAACGGCGAGTCATATCTCGTATTCTGAAAAATGACTCGATTCTTATGTCATTTGTCACAGAGCGATCCAATCCTGCTGGTGTCAGAGCAGAGTGTCTGGTGTCGTGTTTGTCTTGGTCCAACTGGGTGTGATGCCACTGTAAAGGTGTTTGGCTGTGATGCACTACTGTGATCTTTCCGATAGGTGACACCAGCATTACATTATTAAATGAAAGACGAACCATCATTAAGTCATTATGATCATTCAGATAGAGAATACATATATATATATACCAGTATTATTACATTACTCGGAACACGCCCTACTGTTGAGAAATACTGTCATGTCATTACACGAATGTTTGACTAAGATGACACAAGAATTACACAACTGTCCATAGATTTTTGCAGGTGGGATGACCACACGTGTTCCGGTGAACACTGTTGTGATAAGCATGCCACAGAGGAAGATTTTGGACTGTCCAGTGTCGTTTGACCAGCTCGCTAAACTAAGGTTGCTATGGTACAGCTTATCGGGGCCTTGAGTAGAACAGCGGTAACAAGTGGCGGCTACCGATTTAGAGGCTCGGTTCGCATTCCTTGCTTTCTCTGCATGTGGAACCCGTTTACGACGCTGGCCGCTGGGGGATTTCTCCGAGCATCCTAGAGTTTTTCCCCCTTTCTCAAATATCCTCGTCAAATATCCTTCCTCATCCTCTTTTCCTGTTTCGTCTGTCGTGACATCAGCTTCGCTACAACAGAACAGTTGGTTTCTAGTAATGCTGAATTTCCTCCAATATTTGTTTTCGTTTTCATTGTTAGTTTCTGTTTGTAATTGGGAAAACTTGTAACTTGTCAGTTAACTGACTTTTATAGCAGTGTGTGATCTAAGAAAAACTTCAAAACCTCAGTTTCTGCACAGCAGCAAGCGTGCGACCACGCGACTGCGATGGTGCATGGCGCCAAGTAGGGACAAACTCCTAGAATACAAAATATGTACGTCTACGCTGGGGTCTTCGGTGGGGTGGGGTGTGGTGGAGGTCTAAGTGCAGTGAATAAAGCGGGTAGGGTGCTTGTTGGAACAATAAACCAAAGGGGAAGATGTTACGTTACCGAGTCCCCAAAGATAAACGCACGCTTCGTCAGCTGTTCCCTATCAGTTGGAGTTTCCGTCTAACCGAAACAGTCGTTGAGCCGTTGATTCGATCACCTAGTGGCACCTGTGTCGTGTCCACTCTCCCAGCCCCCTCCCTCTCTAAGCCTTCTCTCTCATCACATATATTGGCCTATATGTCTGTAGAACTCACTCCCAGTTTTCTTTCTTTCTCTCTACCTCCCTCCTTTTATCTTCCTTTCCTTCCTTCTCCTCTCCCACTTCTCTGAAACAGAAAATGAAACTAAGTGTATTCGAATTCGAGAAGGAAGCACTGTATACAGCGCAGTTCGATGATATTTTTAAGGGTTTGGATGGGACGGTTCAGAGGACAGGCTACAGAACCTGAAGGAAAAAAAAAACCTCGTGTGCTCTTCACCCCGATTTCAGACTGACGTCATTCTACACAAAGCCACACTGCAGTTTCACTGTCATATTACCTTTCAACAAAAGCGGATGAGGTAAGCGCTGTTCCGTCTGAGGTGAGCGGTATTCTGGCGTCCAAGGCCATGAATTTTAATTACACCACTGGCTTCGATTTTCGGCAACTAAAAAATACGCTTAAGAATTCAAAGATCACAAAATCCTAGACTGTGTGATGCATCATTGACATGCTTATAATCCATCAGCAACAAATGTGCAATGCATCTGCCAGGTTTTTGCTAGCTCCCATTGACCTAGGGTACCTAACCAAAGTATAGGCATAAAGGAACAGGCCTTGAAGACCTGGAGCCCTGGCGGGGAGGAGAGACCAAGGTTCGGAGTGAAACTATTTCGTTCAACTGAGGGTAGGGTGTGGTGGAGGGGAGGGGGGATTGTGTCCAGATTTTCTGGCATAGTGTAGTCAGCACCCTCACTATCTCTTCTCTATGTTGAATTGTGTCTACAGGGATGTCTTTTTATCTGGTGATTTGCGTCCCTTCAGGGAGTGAATTGCATTCTTTACATACTCCGTGATTATAGGCAATGTCTCTGATATTCTTTGGCCTGTGTTGCTGTCAGCCTGGCTGCAATCGGGCTTGATCTGAAATTAGTACAACTTGTAGTATTCAGTCCATCTGTTTACTACTGCCAAGCTTTTTATCAACAGCTCTCCTTCCTCGTCACCAGTCACACGGGACCTATTCTGCTGTGGTCTGGCTAGCTTCTTGATATCATATGCAAGTTTGCTGTCGCCCTTTTTCATCCAACATTCTATGGTCTTACACTACTTGTTGATCCAATCTTCTTTCGGCTCCGTTATCTTCTGACGAACGAAGCGATTTGTTTGTTGTACAGGTGGGATGTCATACTACTGAACTGGCACGTTTTCTGGTCTTGGGGCTTCTTCGTTTGTCACAGAGATTGTCACGAGTTGGGGTATGGTGGGTCAAAGAGATTGCATAGATTCTAGGTGTGACCTATAAACAGCCCCCTTGCTTTAATTAAGCCTCCAATCTCCTTGTTTAAGCTGCCATCTAGCTCTCTCACGTAATCATCAGGGTTCCTGTTCGCACCTCTAGTCAGCGTGCCGGCTCTAGGGCAAGGGGGAGGGGTTACTGACCCTGGGGCACTGCTGAGAGCGGACATTAGCTTACGAGCAGGGGTTACATGTCGGCCAGTTATGGATTAGCTAAGCAGGTGGAGATTAAGCATCAGAAGGAAGCTGTTATTATGTAGTATCGACCACCAGGTCATTGGGGTGGGCAGGAAGTAGCTAGGGCCGCACGAGTTACCCACATTAGGGGAAGGGGCACGACGTCTTTTTGTAGTCAACAAAGGGTGTGGCTTCTGCTGTTTCTGTCCTGATTGGTGTGTGACTCTTGCACGTGTTCCTCTGCTGTGGGAAATCTCTAGGCTAACCGAGCGAGACGAGGAACTGCAGAACGAAAAGGAGGGAGACTGAGGGACCGCGGACAGACAACCGTCTAAAGCAGGAGGCAAAGATCCAACCTTGAAGGAAGGCTGCCTGCAACTGAGCTCTAGGAGAGCGAGTTCAGAGGTCGAAAGTCGACTGAGAAGCGTGGCACAGCGCGGTGGCTGCTGGGACATCAGGGGAGGGCTTGCGTCTCTCAGTGAGCTGTGTCCAGAGGCAAAGGACACGAGGGGAGATCGGCGATACGAGCCTGGTTCTAGTAAGGACCAGAAGAGGACTTTCTGACGTCTTCAGGACAACAGAGAGGGGCGCCCCTGTATGAGAACAGAATTCTTTAGGTCGTGGGAACTATACAAACTACCAGGTGAAAATGTTGTATGTTCTACACGTGGTCATGGTGTGTGTGTGTGTGCAGTGAAACAGGTATGTGTGATACTAAAGCAAGTGATGGCAGGAAACGCATGTTTGTTAACCAGAAAGAAAGTCGGGGAGTCATCTTCTGTCCATGAGCAGAGCTTATTATTCATTCTGTAAATACTATCAGTAAATAATATTCTATTTTCTGTCACTGTATTAAGGGAGTTTTGTTATTCCTGTTGTAGCGGGGAGATGGTAGGTGGATGCGGGGTGTGCTCTGAAATAACCATATAAACATCGTAAGTAATACAGTGAGAATGGTTTCCACCTACGCATATTTCGTCCGCAGCCGTGCGCAACGAGCGCAAGGACGACGCGATGAGGAAAAAGTAAACTCCCATGTGACGACAGAGATCAAGGACATCATAGGCGATCCATGGCTGGATTCTCTTCCTCTTAAATCCCGGAATTCAAGTTCCCCTATCCTGCTGTCAAAGATGTTAGGAGCTCCAAACCTGCGTCCTATAGCTGACCCCCGGAAGAGAGAGACCACTGCTTGATCTTTCTATTTCTCCAAGTCAAAGACCGAAGAGTAGCATTGCGTATGGCACCTATAAAGAGAGTCAGAAATAATATCATCATCGTCGTCATCATCATCATCACCACAGCAATAGCAGTATCGTCTATATCATCGTTGTCATAATCGTCGGACTAAATTTCATCGCTGCATTGACTATGGCATCCTTCTTTCCATTCTGGCCGCTTTCATCCGACCTTCGTCGGCGATGTGTATAACAGAAACGTTGACACATGCACGCACACCTGTAAAGGAGGGGCGAAGGAGGGATGAAAAGACAGGTGCAGAATGCGGAGCGAGAGAGGTGGAGAGGGAGCCGAGGAGGAAGGGTGTGATCGTGGGATTTTTTCGATATAGGGATGTAAGACTGTTTACAGCTTGACGAGCCATCGCGGTGTCTGCATGTCGCCCTCCAAGGCGACACGCCCTTCGCCTTTTCTCATCATCCATGCCCCTTGTGTAGCTACCCCACTGTAGTTGCATTACATTCCCTCCCCGCCCCTCCACCCCAAGTGGTCCCTTCCTTCATCATTCGTAATAACTTTTTTAAAATTTATGAGAGGCCGTCACAAGGATGCTTGCTGAAGGAAACACGAACAGCACTGCGTCATGCGACATTTATGTGTAGTCCAACCACCCGGCCAGCACCACTACTGCCACCACCACCACCACCACCACCACCACCACCACCGTCACCTGGCCTCAAACTTTTGTGCTACCTTCAAGAGCCCTGCCTGCGGGCTTATCAAAGTCCAAAAGATGAGAGTAGCTGGGGGTGGGTCGGGTTGGGTTAGATTGGGCTGGAAGTAGGGTGAGGATATATCTTAACTTTGGAGATTGTGACAGCATGAACAGGTGTCTGCTTACACGGCAGACACTGAAACTCTCCCATCATTTCTAAATAAAGATTTTTATTGCGCTGCGCCGCGGTCGTCGAAGGGAAAAAACCTGACGCTATGTATTTCACAGATGTCATCTGCGCAGTCTAACCTGGCTGAAATGCAGGTGCTCGAACCAGGTGAAGTTTTGTGTTCCATGTCTTTGTTTGATAGTTGAACATTGTGGATGCAATTAACCATCAGCATCTTTCATCCTCCATCACGAAATCAGTGGGTGAAAGATCCACTGAAAGGAGTAAATGAATGAGCTATAAAACATATACCAACAAGAAACCGCAGTTATGACGTTGTATCTTTTGATAGGCAATTTCCTTTCTATGAGAACAGAAGAACTTCAATGCAGAAAGGAGGGTGGACGGATAGACAGCCAGAGGAACGGACGACAGACAGGCAGACAGAAACAAAAACCCTTCAGTCACTTGAAAAAAACCCAAAGCTTTAAACTCTATGACCGCTTAAGTTGTTGATCTGTTTGTCTACATTTTTGCGTTTGCATACGTTGTGAAAAATACGCTACGTTGGTTCTTAGAAACACGTTTTTCGGGAAACACGCTCGCGTCTCTTGTCCATCGTTGCACGGGGCAGGATACCTTCAGGTAAAATGACTAGATGGTGCAACCCGATCCCACCCCAGTATGCTCAGCTACCCGGCTCCCTTTACCATCTTACACCTGACTCCAGTTGCCTCAGCCGAGCTGGTGGCCTGGCAGCAGACGACACGGCACGCACTCGGGTAGACGGCAGCGGTTCCCACGATTCGGGCCGTCATCCCCATCACCCGACAAGCTCGCCTGCTTCTGAAAAGCGGGGTGCGCCGGGTACCCAGAAGCATAAACCGGGTGCGGGGCTGGGCGAGGCAGGGTTTCACGCCGGAGCATCACCCTGCGTATGAAAGGGCTCCTCGACCCTTTTCTTTGGAGGGAAAGCTTTTGAAAGACCCGGACTTTGCATCTCGGGGCTGCGTGCCTTGTGACTGTCGCGATTTAGGTCAGCAGCGGTTATGAAGATGACTGAAGCACGAGTAGGGACACCTCGACACACAACTGTCAGTCGCTCGCTCAAAAGCGAAAGAACTTTCACTCCGCTGCGATTTTTCCCATAAGCTGTCATCTGGGAGTAAACAAGAAGCAGGGACATTTCTTTACACTCCGCAGAAGAATAAAACGGGAGTGGAGTGGAGGGGAGAGGAGGGGAAAGTGAAAATGGACTTGGATGACGGGTAGAAAAATTGGGTGGGGGTGCTGACAGGGTGCGAGGGGGTGGAAAAATAAAATATTCCCGCAGTCAATACCACGACAGACATGGGGAAAGGACAGAGGAGTGTGTATATTTTTTTCTCATCTTACTTTAATTCGTCTTTTGATTCTGCCATTTTGCCTTTTTTTTCATCTCAGCCCCGCGACATCCGTTTCGTGTTCACTGGTTTGACAGACGACTGTAGATTTCTGTAGGTGGTTGGAGCAGTAAGTTCCTGTTGGTCTTCCAGGAAGAGAAATCTTCTTGGACAATGTGGATCAATCTGCGGAAGACCCTTGGCAAGGATGGACTGATGACCTTTAATGGACAAGGTCTGGGTACCATGCCGAGGGATGATGAATAAAGGGGGGAGGGAGGGGGTGTTCTATGTTATGGAGTTTCCCAAGGACTAGTACTCTCACCTGTACTGTTACTTATCTTCGTCAGTAAGATGTGTGGGGCGACTGCCAGTCATAGGCTGGTTGACTGGTTGGTTCTCTTTGTTTAACGTCGTCAGCAAGGGAGGCATACGATCACGGAGCGGAAGAGTGATGAAGATTGTTGGCGGATTGCAGGTGATGGGGGGGAGGGTGGTGTGGAGGTGGAGGCGGTGATAAAACTAGGAAAAAAATTCGGTAAACAAGTGCCACGTGCAGAAGAATTACGTGTGTCGGAGACGGGATCCGAACACATGACACTGTATTTGTAGTATATGCACGAGTTACTGCTACGGCACGAGTCGCCCCCCCCCCCCCCCGCAAATACAGAATATTCAACCTGTATAATCTGTGGTATGAGCAGAAATAAAGGATGTGTTTTAATCCACACGGAAACGTCCTTCACAACACTCTTCAGTCTGTCACCAAACAGCAAACACGAAGAACAGATAATCCTGCTGCTGCTCCTGCTGCTGCTCATGATGATGATGATGATGATGATGATGATGATGATGATGATGATGAGACGACGACGACGACGACGACGACGACGACGACGACGACGACGATGATGATGATGATGATGATGATGATGATGATGATGATGATGATGATGATGATGATGATGATGATGATGATGATGATGATGATGATGACGACGACGATGATGATGTCAGCGATCCTTTCGGTAACAAACCAAACCTGTGCAATACAGTAATAAATGCTTCCCAGCATTACTTCACTGTCTGGTGTTCGCTGTCATTGGACTTGAAATAGTTTTACGACAAGCCAGTGAGACTTTTTTTCTTTCTTTCTTTCTTCGCGTGCTCTTTACCTGGTGAAACGCACTTCTCAGGTAACAAAAAAGCGGGCGAAGCCGTCTCCTGACTCATCGCCCCTTGACATCGGGTACTCTAAAACCCGATACACCGCCATCTCCTCTGTCGGGTCGTGTACTGGGTGGCAACCTGCATCCCCCTCCCTCCCACCAGTCATCTTCATCCGTGCGTGACATGCTGCTTCTGCCGAAAGTACCCGACCTTGCTACCCTGGGTAAATTCCACAGTTGGGCGGGTGCGCTGCTCATACAAGCGGAGCTCCCGCTGGAGCAAAGAGGAGACTAGGGGGGTGGGGGCGTAAGCCGTGTGATGGTCGGGTCACCCCCTTTCCATCCACATCCCCACCCTCTCACCCCCGCCTCCACCACAGCCTCCGTCACCCGGGCAATGGCTCTCGAGCCAAGACTGTACCCGTTCTTTGACAACAGTTTGATGTTCGTCGTCCCCCCCCCCACCCTTTTTTTTTGGGGGGGGTGAGCTTGACGTTAATTTGTTGCTGATGACAAGAGCTGTAGAAATCTCCCTGAAGGCAACCTGTAGGGATTACATTTTTAGACGCGTGAACACACTTTTGCGTTCTCCTTGTCGCTTCAGACTTGGTTTCACACACTGAACTGAACTGTAGCGTTCCCTGTGGGATGTTCATGTTTGCTGCATGCGTTAACCCGTGAATGTATGTGCGCGCATACAAGGGTGCCTGTGAGTGACTGAGTGAACGAACGAACGAAAGAACGAACCTTGCTGATTAGGGATTGGGCCATCTCAACAGGATGATATGGGCGAGTGAAGGAGGGGGCAAGTGGGCGAGTGGACAAGTGAGCGAGGAGCGATTGAAGGCATTCATTAATTAATCCATCTTATTTCCATCCTTTTTTTTTTGTTTTCTTCGATGAGACGCTGTCGTCCCCAGTGTTCATAACCCTTATCATTCGTTACTTATCTATTTTATTCTATTCACTCACTCACACTCATTCGTTCGCTCAGCCACCCTCTTACACACCCATCCCCCACCCGCATCCCCCCACCCACTCACTCGCTGTTGCATGCAAAAGTGCTTGTGTGGGTGCGTGCTTGCGCGACCATAATCTCTGAACTAATTACTCGTCTGTCTGCATTAAACAACTTATCGCGACACCCGCCCACCTCAATACTCAGCCTTCTCTGCCGATGACACCTTCGGAACCTGTTTGACAGACAGCGGTGGCGGACCTCGCCTGTGGCAGGTGACAATAAAGCAGGCGATAATGGCTTTCTAATAAGTTCGCAAAGAGGAGGAGGCGGGCGGAAAGAAGCGATGCGCTTCCTCAATCGCGAAAAGCAAACAAAATTATTCTGAGCTCCACGTGGCTTTTTTGTTTTTTAACCTCAAACCCTCCAAAGAAAGCTCGCATGTGCAAGGCAGGCAGTGTAAATCAACAGGAATCTTTCTCCGCCAAAAGCATGTGCAGTAAGCTCTAAAGCCCCTTTTCAGGCTGCCATAGTTTTTTTCCTTTTTTTCCCTACAGTGTTTCGCCTCAAACTTGCCGTTCAAGCTTACCGCGCGAGGTGACAGCGATGACCACGTGTCATCAATAACGCTACGCAGACAGGTAGCAAACCAAAGTTCGGGGTGGCGATTCATCACAGGTGAGCCCGAAGATTCTCTCAGTTTGACGCTGTCAATCGTGTTTGTGTCAAAAATACACACTCAGCAGCGACGGGCATTCTCGCGTTGTCTCGATGTCCCTCGTGATGCTGACACGTGCGTGCTCCCCAAAATGTTTTAAAATCGTCTCGCTGTCCTAAGCATGCGTGCATCGCCTCGCGTGGTTGTAGGTGAATAGATGTCAGGTGTGACAAGGTACAAATATTTTGCTGATCCCAAACCAGAAGGGGAGAAGCAGTGTTTATCCACGTGAGGGTTTTCCCCAGAGCGCAGTTCCATGTAAGATGTTCCTCACATGGCAATAGGCAGCCACAAACACGATTACTTATTTATTTAACCGTCTCGGTGGTCTAGTGGTGAAGGGAGGTCAGCGGTTCGCAACCCGGCCGGGTCATACCTAAGACTTGACAATTGACAATCTAGCATCTGCCCTGCCAGACGCCTGACACTACAGGGAACCGTACTAGGACTGGTTGTCAGTATAATGTGACTGGATGGGACTGAGGCCCGTGTTGCGACATCAGTCCCAGTGTGGCGGAACGTAAACTTTGTCTAAGGAACACCGTCCTAATATGCACATAGTTTGCGGCGGGACGTTAAACACTAAACTAAACTAAACTAAACTAAACTAAACTAAACTAAACTAAATACTTATTTATTTACCAAATAGCTGTTCCAAAAAATAGAAGTTTTGCTTCAGAACTGCTGTCATACGAGTGGCAACTGTGTTGTAGTATGAAGCAAGAATTACCTGAGAAGTTTTCTTTGTTTTGCATAAATTTTGACCTCGATTTCTTCCACTAAAAACAGCGCAATAATCTGGTAAGAGTTTTGGCAATTGGAACAGTTTTGGAACAATGAAGGACATGATAACATTAAAGACAGTATGCTAGCCTATACCCTTAGCACTGTATAAGGTTTAATAATAGTCACTGCATTAAAATGTTACATTAGTTACAAGTTAGGTCCACTGTTTAGTGAGGGACAACTTCTGAGCCTCAGTCCCTCTCAGTAATTTCTACTATCTTTAGTCACGTGATCAGTGCATGTGCACTATTGTCAACACTACCAATATTTGCAGGACAGACAAAACAGCGTCACTAAGGCAACACGCCTAAGGCAACTGACCTTACGTAGAATCTACTCCACTGAAAGATTTTCCGCCACACTTTAGAATAATCCTGGGTCTGTAAATGTTGAATTAATAATCAACATTTACTTTTTTATAAAATCCAGTAAATGTTGATTATTAATTCCCCTTAAAACTCAACGTGTGGAATATTTTTATTTATTTATTTTTTTTTGAAAAAGCAACGAGACCCTCACTGGATCATACATGGAGTTATATATTCTGTTTGCAGCCATTCTCAGAACGAACACAAGCAAGTCAGTATACCTCCCCTACCTCGTTCCCTGACCTTCCCTGTCCCAAGGGTCAACGGGAGGAAGTGTGGCGGAGCGCACGGAATCGAACCAGCGCCATGGGGATCGGAGGCCAGCGCACTCACCACTCAGCCCTCTGCTTCCTCAGTGGTTTATTCTAGACATCACTTTTCTCTCCCCACGGCCACGACATGAAATACCTCATGTCCTTGTCATCGAATGAGGTATTTTATTCCTGAAATGTCGATAATATATAATACAAAAGGTAGCTTGTATTTGATTAGCTGACGACATAGATTCCCCCAGAAAATTTACATTTTTCATCTAATAAAGACAGACTACCGGTATTTATTTAGAAAGATTTTTCTGAAGTCAAGCAGTTAAATATACTTAAACAGTTCAAGCGAGAATCACGATAAGTAATATAATGTTACAAGACAAATATTTTCTTTCCCAGTCATCTGCTTTGGTTTAAAGATGATCGTAGACCTATAGTGTAGGCGTTTGGAAAAGCTGCCAAATCACTCCGACATTGGAAACATTGGTCTCAATTATCTTAAAATCTATGGTGAACTGGAGTGGTTACAAAGCAGCCCTCCGAGTATAAGGGAGTGTGTTCGATACCCGTGCACCGCACCTCACTCCCCCTACCCTCACGCTGCTCGCCCATGTAAAAATGGTGGGCTTATATTATACCCCCTCCCCGACGACCTAGAAGAGGTCACAGGGCAAACTGAACTTTTAACTACAGTGCATTCAGGCAGTATACACATTGTTTTGTTCAGTGTTCCCAAAAAGTGTTCGGGGGAAAAACTGTAACGATGGCGTGCCTTTAGATTTAAGAATTGCCGATTTCCAAGCACGATTACCACGTGATCGAGCATGTGATCATTTTAGCCAATAGGCGGCGTTTTCCCTGCTAGAACTTCCCAGAATCTGGTGCGGCATGGGGTGGGATTACTGTGTTGCGTCTCATTATGAGAAGATCCCATGCACTCACACATTGCCTCTTGTGCCAGTCTCACACACCCGACCAAGTCGAAAGACAAAGATGGTGGAACCTTACTCCAGCGGTCTGCACATCGCTTCTGCCAGATTTCGACCGAGGCCTTTCGCTCGCCATCTTTAGTGCCACCTTTCCCCACCTGTGTCCCAATCACAGCTTCTCATGGGTGAGATAGTAGGGAACAGGTAGGTATTCAGGAGATTACGCCATTAAATCACTTTTATGGTGGGCGGGAGAAGCGGAGGGGTGGGGGCTGGGATAGGCCAGTGAGGGAGCTGGCAACCATGCTATTTCGTCACCACTCTTTTCTCGATTTGCTGGGTTTGTGCAGCTATTCCCCGCCCATTGTAGCCTGACATGCAAGCTTTGTCACATTCAGCAGGGAACATAACTCTAATAAATACACGCGCCTACGTGCGTATGCACGCACACGCGCAGATGCATATACAGAGCAACGAGTGCGCGCAGCGCTCCTCCCACCCAGAGAGAGTGAGGGGGAGAGACGGACAGATAGGAACAGAGGAAGGGGACGGGGGAAAAGTGTAGACAAACTGACTGGCTGATCTGATCACTGTCGTCTGCCTACACAAATTAGTCAATGGTTGATATACCACTGCACGCTGATCAGACCGTTGAAAGGAAGGGGGAAAATTGTCTATTTAACAAGCTTAATCTTAGTTAAACATGAAAGCCATTATCGGGTGCCTTTTACAATGTCTTCCTCCTACACCATAATAACTTTGTGCCATCTGCTAATCAGCTCTCTACTTTAAACTCTCCTTAGGTGGAGTTCGCGTTAAACTTAAATACACAGCACATCAGCACGATATTAACATAAACCACAGTGAAGATCTGCCTTGATTATTCGATCTTACCTGTCCTTGGATTTCGAGGCAACGATATGAACGTGGAGAAAATATACACATTGTAGATCGGTCACTTCAGAAGTCCTCCTATCCAGTTATCTCCCTCAACAGCATCTCTGCTGCTTAGTCGCAAAGAGTATACAGTTTCCTCCGACTGTTACTGCCGGTGATCATGCAGCAATAAATTCGATTCTCAACAGGATGTGACTTGTTTTCAGATATACAATTTTCTTGAGAGGAAGCGTTGAGAAATATGTCGCAGAATCGCTTGTCAATCGTTGTTATAAAGAATTATAAAGAAAGATGCCCGGCATGCACCTCTAGATTGTCTTAAATTTCTGGGGTGGGGTGGGGTGGGGGTGGGTGGGGGTGGGGTGGGGATGGGGTACCGCAAAGACGCAAGATCATCGTGAAAAGAGACTTTTCTATTCGGACAAGACAGCAAATGTGCGGCCAAGTTTCAAAGGTGCCCCGTTATTTGTTGTGTGTTTGATGCTTACTTACTATACATTCAAAAGAATTAAAAGAGCTGCACTTTGGCTGGCGGCTGATGGGCCAGGTGGGGCTCGGGTCATCACCACTTTCCTGCAGCAAATGATTCATGGACTTTCCAGCAAATTCGCCAGACTTTAACCCGATCGAACACCGGTGGGATGTGCTGGACCGTCACTGTTGGGTTGGGTGGGGGGAGGGAACCACCCACCGCTAGCTGACCTTAACAAGCTGTTCCTTTTGCTTCAGCAGGAGTGGCAGGTGACGCAAAAAAAAACGTCTGGGGACGTTGGCTCAGTCCATGTGACAACGGCACAATGCGTGAGTGGAGGTCAGTGACAGACACACGTACGTTTTTGGCATTGATTATTCAACGCTGCACTGGATCTGACTTTTGTACAGTATGTCCTTCATGGCAGGAAATCTTCCAATACCCCACTAAATCTTGTGTTGGTCTTTTATTGATGAATGAGGTACAGTTATTGAGCTTCACTTGACTACCGGTTTGTGTTTTGGCATAATGTGGAGAGTGCAGTTTGCACTGGTCTTTCAAATTCTTTTGAGCACTATACTTGTGAAAGCCATGGCGAGTTTATAGCCGACAGCACTCATCCCTAGTTTTCAAGAACGCTTGTTAAACTGCTTCCGGTTAGCACAGCAACCCAGGTCACTATGACCCGCGAAGATGGATGCATTTCTGATTCCTGCCAAGCACCTTGTCTATACTAGGTTCTTCCCGGAACTTCCTGTCTTGTGCTCTCGATTCACCGGAGGTTCATGTTGCGTGGGAGATGACACACAGCGTGTCTCCGACTGCGCAACGCTAAAGCGCAAGTGATAATTGTAGGTTGTGCTTTGAAATGGCTCAGAAATCGCTTTTTTCGGAGACACAGATTTCTTTTATGAACGGTCTTTATATAAAGTGAGTTCTAGGGAGCTGAATGTGGTCTTGCGTGCATATGCGGCCACGCTGGACGATCTAGGAACACACTCGCCTTAAAAAAAAACTTGTTGCTAACTCAGGGTGACAAAACAAAAATATATCGGAGTCCTGCTTAAATCTCTGTCTGAATATCCTATTTTTCGATGCACTCAGTTGTCAGAAGTCAGAGAATAACCAGCAGGAAAGCAAAAATTTAGCATTTGAACATATCTACACCTCCACCAATAAACCTCTCCCTCATATATATATATAAACCACGGTTTACTGCATACGGGAGGGTTTGAATAATGCGGTGGACGATAACCCAGGTCGCCAGGATCAGGACAACTCAACAAGGCGACATCGCAAGGACTGAATATATTTAAATCGGTGTTATTCACCTCTTTGCTCGCCCAGATGGCAGGGCGTAATAAACTCAAGTTTACGGCTTGTGTTGCACGGTTTATCAGAAGCGTATTTTAACGTCCTTTTAGAGGAAGCTCACAAAGCGATCAGTCACATGAACTTATGCAAATTGCGCTCTTTCTCTCAGTACATACATGCACCTATTTGCGACACAGGTGCAAGCGCGTGAAGGTATCACCATGAACCATATCACCATATCACCACCCCATCCCTACCCCTCCCACCTCCAAACACACACACAAAAAGATATACAAACAAACATGTACTAACGATCATAATTTGAACTCACTGGCTTGTACGTCTTATGTATGAAAAGTCAGTGTGATTTTTATCCACACAGATGAAGAAGCACTAATGTAACACACAATTGATGTCTGCAGCGTTCCAGCACAGGTAAGCGACCGCCACTTCCTTTTGAAGACTTCACTATCGCAAAGTCAACATGGTCACGTGGAATTTAAACAGTCTCGGCATAATTATAGCATACTTAGAACCCTCGGCTACGATCGCAGCGCTTCGATCAGACGGACGCCATCTTGTCAGTGACGCCATCGGTGCAGACGCGAGGTCAGGAGGTCACCCTGTCACCTGCACGACGGTGGAGTGTTTGCGAACGCGTGAAGTCTCTCTCCTGGCTGCAAGCTTTGCACCGATGCCGTGCGCGCACGATTTATGTGTGTGCTCTGCAGCGTACACTGTCCTGAGCGAGGACTTTTGGCAACTGGAATTTGACTGCCCTCCCCGCCCGCCGCTCGTACTCGCTGGGTTTCTCTCACAGACCGGGAGAAAACGAGAGGAAGCACATTCATAATGAAGGAAAACAGAAAATGGGACAGGAAAAAGATAAGAAAAAAGCGATATTCTATTAAAATACTCTAAGGAAAAACAGTTACATATGTTCGTGTATGGGTATGTGGTTTAAGAAGAAATCGATGATGATGACAATGATGATGCTTTTTCTCCCGGTCCACAGATGCAGACACAGCAGCTAAGTAAATCCGCTATTGGCGCATGTCCACTGGTTCTAAATACTTCAGATCTCGACATCTTCATTCCCCATGAGATGCTTCAAAACATGTCAAAACATTCCAGGATGCTGGGCCTAACAAATATTTTTTTCTAACATCGACAAGTAAGGAAACAGTCAATATTTGATACATTCGCGCCGTAGAAAGTAAAAGCAGCAAAGCCAGCATTAACCTTCTGCCCCGTCTTTGAGTAAACGTGAAGAGTTTTGCAAACTCTGAAAATGTCGGTCCTCGAAGGACAAGGCATTGTCCTGAGACGATTTCTGATGTTTTGATGAACACATTACGGGTCGTTGCCTCAAATACTGAACTCCAAGAAACTGGGAAATACTTGATCTCTTATGCCTTTATACAAAGGACAACTTTTCTTTGGTCCCAGTCCTGTTGCTAACAGCTGCGGCGGCATGGCAGGACGGTCTGGTTTGGATGTAATATTTTTCTTTGAAAGCAGTTGAAAAATAAAGGTCTGTGTAAATTATTTGTTAAACCGGACTGTCTTTACAACTTAAATGTGAGGGTTTTTAGGACATTCTCTGTAAGCTCCTTCGAAATCAAGCATCCAGACCCATGTTCGTTTGTCCAATCGTCCGTTTATTGGTTTATTCGTTGTCGTTCTTTGATCGATTGGCTGGATGGTTCGTTCGATGGAAGGTTCGTTCGTTCGTTCGTTCGTTCGTTCGTTCGTTCGTTCGTTCGTTCGTTCGTTCGTTCGTTCGTTCGTTCGTTCGTTCGTTCGTTCGTTCGTTCGTTCGTTCGTCCGTTCGTTGAGCCGTTTCTTTTAGACCTGCATTTTTGAAAAAGGTATTTGCCGAAGCAGGCTCAGTCTCTCAATACATAGAATTATTGTTTGACCTCTGACCTAGCACTTACAGTGGGCAACCTTTGTACGCTCATTTTACTAACATAACTTCATTAGGATCGATCAAGCGGCACTCCACGTCAACGCTTTTTTTTTTGGGGGGGGGCAAGTTGCAGTGAACGAAAACGAACGAAAACCTGTTTTCCACGCTATCGATATATAGTTGTTTTCTCTGCGCGTAAAAACAGCTGGGGGGGGGGGTACAAAGTACACAAAAGCGCGCATATCTCGTATATTTCAGAAGATTAGCATCAGGCCAAAAACATGCAGATTTGTTTTCATTGGTTGACCATTCTAGGTACAAACTCAAGTCCAGCAGTCGTTCTACGTGCTGTAGACTGGGACGAGAGCGGACTGTGAAGGGTTAACAAGCAGCTTTCTTATCACACAAGTAAGAAAGAACACGTAGGCTAAACCAGACTCCATGATAGTAAAGACTAAACAGATCGCTATGAAGAATGGGTGGGGACACAATTTCAAATTCCTTTTACAGTTACGTGGCACCTTTTGATTACAGATTCGCTGATACAGAGACCCCGTCGATGGGACCTGGCAGAGAGGGGGAGAGAGAGAGAGCATAATAATAAAGGTTATTAGAGGATGGAGCCGGCCCCCTCACCACCACCCACACGCACACACACCTTGTCCCCGCTCGCAACCCTTTTCAAAGCCTCTGAAAGTTTATTTCACCTGGAGCACGTGTGCTCTCTCCTCCACCCCTTACATCGTTCAGCCGTATGGTTCACATCCTTCCTGCGACAAATGACTGCCACCAACAGTGACAAAGCGCATGCGCGCCGGGCAACGGCATGCACGGGAGCTGTCTTGGCTGAAAAGCGGCAGTCCCGTTGCAACCAAACCTCCGAGCCTCAGCTGTGAATTTTCTTCTTATTCTTTATTCTCTTTCTGTCAGCATCCTCCACATAAACCCCACTGCCTGGGAAAAAAGGGTGGAACGTGCCTTGTTCCTTCATCTTTCGCCTTGCAGATGGTGTGTTTTCCAGGTTCATGTGCCGTCTCTTGCCTTCCACCTCATGTTTTCGCCACAATCATAAGCAAAAGTGTTTTTTCTGAAGCGTGCCGGCCGTGAGACACACGTGTTGTTTGCTTCCTGCAGAACTGACTCGGCCATACTGGACAACTACAGTTAGGGCTGACATGCTCGCCTGGTTCTTGCTTCATCTGTCGCACAGCAGCTTGGCCGTGTTTCGTCTTTCACCTTACGGCATATGTTTTGTCTCTCGTTTTGCAGCACGCCCATGTTTTATAGCTCGTATTGCAGCTTGTCCATGTTTCGTCTTTCGCTTTTGCAGCCTTCTCGTGTTTCCTCTCTCGTCTTACAGTTCGTCTTGCAGTTCGTCTTGCAGTTCGTCTATAATTCATCTCTCGCCCTGCAGCTTTTCCATGTCTAATACTGCGTTTGGCAGTCTATGACAAATCTCGCCTTCGAGTTTGTCCGTGTTTCGCCTCTAGCCTTGAACTTTGTCCATGTTTCACAACTCGCCCTGTGTCTTTTCCATGTTTCATCTCTCACCTTGCAGGGTGTCCCGCTAGGCACATATGTGAGACAGGCAAAGGACAGTGAAATGATATAAGACAGGGTGTGGGGGAGAGGGGGCTGAGGGCGTGGAGAGAGAGGAAGAGCACGAGGAGAAATGAAGTAAGACTGAATGCGAACACGAAGACACGATATAAGGTCACGATACAGATACAGGAAGGGGAGCAAATAGGATGTGAGGTGCTAGCTAGACATCTCCATTGCAGCCTCGATCTTGAGGCAAGAGGACTGATGTCTGCACGAACCTGTCAAGCTCGTGAAAAGTAATCAGCCTGCGGAAAGACAAATTGGTTTTCACATCCTTTTCGACTCACTCGATTAAAACATATATTGTACACAGTCCACATAAAATCTCCCGTGCTCTTGACAAGAAGCAACCCATAATGCCTCTGTAACTCAGTCTTAATCAAATTCTTTTCTAGATATACAGCTTGAGAAAGCCAGAGTCATGAGTAATGTAATCTTTCTTAGGCCTTCCGCACTTAAAATCATAGACATTAAGCGTAAGAACTCGTCAGACAATATTTGAAACGTCGTCAGCGTTGATTTTTTTTTAAAAAGCAAGTATCCTCAGATACCAGAAATATGAGCAGACTTTCTAAAACCACCGGACTTTGCACTATGGCGTCTGTAGCCAGACTTCTTTATATTGCTCAATATTTAGATGGAGTCAATTATTATTAATGAAATAATTTGTGAACATGTAAGAAACAAATTTGTCAGGTACTTGACTAAACGTATTTTAATGGGATGAGCACAGATTTATCAGTGTCTTGATTCTGAAGCAATGAAATTTTCATTGCAGCTCTTATCTACCTAAAAAGCATTGTGCATGTCCCGTGTTTGCTTTGCACTGGAATGTTTCTCGTTTGAGAGCTTATCTAGACGAGACATAGCGTAATGATGATAAAGCTCTCACATCTTCATGTTATTATCACCCAGCTTCCTCCTCAACAAAATTCTGACCACGTCGCTGACGAGAATGCAAACGTAGGCACTGCGCATGCCCGACCTATAGGCAGGTCACTATCTACTCAGTTGACATCTCATTGTCAAGCGCTCACGGGCAAAAAGTCAGCTCTTCCTTGGAGACGCGAATAAAATTGATCTGTTTTTTATTAATCCCTAGGATTAACTATAATTTCCTTGCTGCTTCATGAAATGAGAGTAAAAAATGTGTTGGTCCTCTGTGGTCTATTGTGAGAGTTTGTTTGCTTTTTTAGGTTTCCAATATAAAAAAATGACACAGACTTGGGGTGGGACGAGAGAGGAGAGATTCACGTTAGCCAGCAGCAACACAAATTGCGGTACCTGCCTGTCAGCCTGTCTGGCCGTTACTCTCGTCCATCTTTCACTCCGGCCATGAAGTTTAATTTTCGCGAAGCTTTCTCCTGTTCTTTTTTCCTCCCTTCCTTCCTTCTCACCCGTCAACCAGTTTCTGTCTTTCTGGTTTGCAACATATCCCTGGGATTTTTGACTAAGTTTCGTTTTTAGTTTTGATTGTGCGAAATCTTCCTCATGTGCTGCCCGTTGTTTCATTTCTGGTCGGGTGGAAATCTTGAGCAATGCCGCAAGATTTCTCGTTTTCAAATTTCAGGCATCAATGCTTTGTGATCTTCTGATTACAGAAGTGTCAGAGTCAGCAGCAGACAAGTTTACATCCCTCACCAAAGGCACATGTAAAACCTGAGCGGCCATGTGTTTTTTAATGATATCACGGATATTGTACTCGACCATAGAGCTCTCACATGTCGCTGTCAAGCGCTTTGCCAGGTAACGAAGGTGTGTGAAACTGAGAAAATGCGCGTGACAGTTCCGGGCTTGCTCTTAGCATAAACGCACGTTCTCGGGCAATACTAATGGCGAAATAATTATCCAGGATAACAGATACGAATGCATGCCTTGTGCAGATGTCAGGGTGCGGGATCAGGTATCCAGAGATACACTATCCCCACACCTCATGTCCTGCTATTAAGTCCGGGATGGATGCTGCAATAAACACAGTCGGCGCTACAGCATCCTACGTTCTTCTTGCATATACACCTCCACAACTCGGGCTTTTTCTCTTATTTTCCATTCCAATTCCCTTCTCTTTCCCTCTCTTCCTTTTGCTTTCTTTCGCTCCATTTTCTTCTTTCGTGCATCCTTCACCTTCTTTGCGTGCGTGTGCGTGTTGTGGAGTGTGCGTGTTGAAGAATGTGCGTGCGTATTCCCATGTGGTGTGATGTGCTCTGCGTGGGTGGTGCGCGAACGTGCGTTCTTGCACACGCGCGTACGTGCGAGCATGTTTGCGTGCCTGCAAACACTTTTGCTGCCTCTCAAACTTGTGCTGCTCTTGACAACAGCTCGAGTCGCTATCAAGTAGGCTCGGAGTGAGAGACCCAGATATATGATGCGCAGTCACGATCCCTCCAGTGAACGAACAAAGCGTCGCCTGTTCATTTTGCTTTTTACAAAACCTCAATAACAGGACCTCGGCAGTGGAGCCAGGTAACTATGGAAGAGGAAGCAGCGCATGGTTGTACTGCTAGAGACGGGAGCGAGACTGGATGGAGAGAAATAGAAAGGAGAAACAGGATGAAGGGAAGGGAGAGTAAAACAGAGTATAAAGAGAAGAATTATATATAAAGAGAGAGAGAGAGAGAGAAATATAGCCACTACGCATGTATGACCAGGTAAATATGACTTCGTATGCATCCCACGATAGTTTTGCCTGAAAATCTATGTTATCGTCGGGGGGGGGGGATGCGTGCGTGCGTGCGTGGCTGCCTCGGTGTGGGCGTGTATGGTCTCGCTTGAAAATCTGTTGTATAATAATGTTCGTGTGTGCAGACGTGTGGTCTATGGTACGCATGTGAGTATGTGTTTGTATATGGTATGTTCTGCGTGCGTGCACGGTAAGACGGACGTATCTGGATGTGTATGCATTATGAATGCAGAGAGAACGGATAAAATATATAGAACCTTTGCTATTTAATTGTAGGTAGCTAATTAAGTAGCAAAAGTTCTATTTTGCTGGTCTTGCTGATGACGAAAGCCATGGGAAGGACAAAGTGAAAAGAAAACTGGAGGGTTAGTGGCAGTGCCGTTTCTGACAGTTCCTGAAATACGGAGTGAAAGACCCCATTGCACGAAGGACGGAGTTGATAAACAACATTATTTGGACTTTCTTGCAGCGGAACTACGAGAAAGGACAATTTTGAATGCAGCTGCTGTTTTCTCTTATTATATCTTCTTAAAGATTCAATGCTGAAGACCACACCCTATGCCCACCTCATCACTGTTATGGCCCCAACGACCTCACACCCACCTGCCAACGCCAACACGTAAGCACGCTCTCGTCGCAAAAAGACTAAGAATTAATCCGTCCTTTCTGAATTCGGGCTCCAGAACATTTATAAACATCTTTGCATCCTCTGAATCTTCCACTCACCAGCTGCCCTAGACTCCCTTTTTTTTTTCACGCTCCTTTCCACGCAAAATCGGCTGCGGTGGCACGCGGCATTGTTCGCTTGAATTTCACGCGGCCAGGTACTGTTGCCCCATCGCACCCAAGGACACCGCGCAATCGCTCCGCGCAGCCGGAACAATGGAAGGCGGCGGCCCTCGAGGGAGGCCAGCGCGTGCGTTGCTAGGCAGCGACCACAGAGCAGCCACATCACCTGAGCCGAGTGATGCTATCTTATCAACCCGGGTTCCTTGCATCCGGCCGCACAGGTGAAAGATGCTTTCAAGCGTGCGACAAGAGAGAGGACCCTCAAAGCAACTTGCTAAATTTATTTTAGCGGCTATTGCGGGCACTGAGGGACCCCACTGACCCAGGATACCCCCACCATCTCCCCTTCTCCCTCTCATTTCTCCTTCTCTTTTCTGTTCACTGTCACTTCTCTCTCCTTGTTCTTTCTCTTGTTCTTTTCAGTCAGCAGCCTAAATTACCTTCTTCATCGTCGTCTTGTTTTTATCTCTCTGTACTCTAAAGAAAGAATCTGTGTGTGTGTGTGTATCTCACTTCCTTGTCAGTAGGCAACAAAAATTGTCACAGATCTATCCAGTACCCCGTGTACAACTTGCTCTGCAAGATTTATCTCCAGTATTATATAGTATATGGATATATCCTATTCCAGTAAGCTGTGAGGTTCTCATGTCTTTGTTGTTGTTTTCAGTCAGTACTTTATCGTAAACAAAAATGTTCTCGAATGTTTGTTTAATATTTCTATGGCAAACAAATCTGTGTGTTGGAATCCGCATATCCCAGGAGGCATGGAGATAGTGGCTCGTGCGCTCCAGAAAAAGTGTATGGCATATGTCTGGTCCACAAAGTGTGTACGCTATTCACTGTCCATTTGCACGTGCGCTCAGCGAGGTGGACTAGGATCTATGGACTTAATTCACGATCCGCAGAACTCACCTGTGGTCCAGTTCGTGTTTAATGCACAGAGCCCTCGCAAGGTCTGCCGTCTCTTTATGGTTCATACATATTATGCATGGGCTTGAAAGCCCATTTGCGGTCCGTGCAGTTCATGTATTATCTACGAAAATCCATGCATAGATGAAATTGTTAATGTGAGTGGTTCGAAGAGTTCATTCTAAACACCAAGGCGTTCTGTGAGGTCCACAAATTCCACATACAGCCGACAGCCAAAAGATTGCAAAAGGCAAATTACGGGAGTTTTAATTTCCACCTTTTATGACTGCTTACCCGTGATATCACATCCTGATCATTCTCCACCCGTATTACGCAGTAACTCATAGTCTGTCGTCTACTGACCGATGCACTTACTCGCGACAGACTCCCTACTGGGTTGCCATCAGGCGCTTGTTTAGCAAACGCTAGACAAAACCCCTTTCTACATCCTATATATCTCGATCGCTTATCCGGCTGGGCTGAGCAAGACTTCAAACATGGCGAACCGGGTGACAATCGATGCTGACACTTATTCGCGACAACGTAGCTGTTGGCTGCTCATGGTCATCACGGGAGAACGTTTCCAGAGTTACCTCCCTTTATTCACCTCAATTTTAAGCAGCCATTGGCATTGTACACAGCTTCCTCTGTCTCCGAACGCGTCCACCATACCCCATGGGGTGGGTGGTGGATGCTGACAGGAGATCAGCATAATGGTGCCTGGCATTTCAATGGTGTTCCGGAATCTGTTCAGCTACCTCTTTTTTCACCCATACCCCGATTATCCCCCTGACCCTGTTTTGGCCGCCTCTAATGGCGGCAGTGGATGGGAAACTAAACATCATTAACCGCCAACATTCACACGGGAGGGAACTGAGTGAATGCTTGTTCAGGTAGCTTTGCGGTGCTGGCTGACAATAGGCAGCATTGTAAATTCATAGTCTACCCTTGGGGTCGGACGCACGAAACTAAGAGGCTACAAGGGTTGACATTCATCCTTCCCTCGCCGCCCAGACCAAGAGTTTTAGGTGTCCGGCAAATAAAATTTCTGACACATTTCCCGACGAGTAAACAAACATATATTTTTTCATATTTTCTAAGTAATATGCTTTATCGGCCAGGTAACTGTGTCGTAACTAAAGCCTCAGACAAATTCCCCGACAGATAACAGGACAAATGTAAGTTACTATCAACCCTTGGGCTATGAGATAAGGCAGCAGGAAAACAATAGAAGTCAGCAAGGTTTATAAGAAACTGTAACCGCTAACCACAGATGTTTGAATCACAGCTGTGCCACTTTCTGAAACGAGCCCGTGATGCAAGCAGTAAAGAAGCGATTTTTAAAAAAATTAATCGAAAAGGCTTGCATCCTAATATGCCAACATCGAAACGATATCGGCAAGTCCTCAGCGGGGACTCTGGGAGGGGAGGGGGACGCATTGGGCAACGATTAGTGGGGTCCAGAGGGAAGCTGTATGATGCAGCTGACATGGCAGTCACAGCTGGGAGATTGGCGAGGGTAAATGTCGAAGTGACTGTTGTTCTCTATCTCCGATATTTTGTCGTCCTGGCGGACCCCTGTGCACCTGCTTTAACGACATCCCATATCACGATATTGATAAAGCGCTGCTTCAAGATAGCAGCCGGACGTCACTAAAGATGACGATGCTGTTATACTATAATCCGGCTCGTTTCCTGTTTGTCTGCCTCCTTACCTGCCTGTCTGTCAGTTTGTCTGCGTGCCTGTCTCTGTCCTCTTATTTGAGGGTATGTGTGTGCATATGTCTGCCTGTCTATCTGCCTGTCTATCTTCGTGTTAGAGGGTGTACGCACCTGTGCTACAGAGCTATGTGCAGGCATGACTGGGGAAAAAAAACGGAGAATTGTGGATGCTTGCATCCTACGGGTAAAGATGCACCCTAGGTAGTCTGTTAATTCGTGTCCTTTGTCAATCATCCAGGCCCCTCGCTCCTGTCGTGCCTTCATCACTGCAGTCATTATCAGCATCCTTTTATGTCCTTCACAGTCTTCACTGTTATCACCGTCATTTCTGTTCCTCGTTTTCCCCGCTCCGAAGAGGGTCAGCCTTGTTTTTGCACTGCACAAGGTGCTGTGAAGATTATTTACGCGGCTCGATTCAGTCGAATAAAAACAACGATTGATTCAGGCGTTATATGATTCGCCATTGACAAGAACATGATTTAATTTCTTTTAAATTAATCGGATATTCTATGTAGCATATCTTTTATGAAGCAGAAGTTGCAGAGGAGGGTATTATCCTCCATCTTTACATCCACCCAGAAGCAAGGACGAAATCTTGGTTTTAAAAACAAACACTGCTTCGACTTTAACGTTCAGCGATCATCCGTTGTACTAGACTTGTATCTGTAGAACTGTGTGAAGAAAGTATTAGTCGTGTTTGAGACCGGCGTTTGTTAAACCTTGTGAAAGTGGCTTTGATAAAACTGTGTGAGACTGGCATAGGTCGAACTGCGAGAAAGACTCGTGACTGCCAAGAGGTCGAAGCAATGTCTCAAGTCCTTTCAAGGGTCTCTGCTCAACCTCAGCTAGCATTCATACTATAGCACGACACTCCCACTGTTCTCTTCATCTCTTAAACCTCACTTCTTTCTTTTCAGAGACTGTCGACCTGCTGCTAGGTCAGATGCCCCCTTCCCTCCACCTAATCCTTCGGGTAGCCGCTAGCCACCAGGGACTCGTTCCGCAAAGAGAAAACGTACGCACTGTGAAAACATAAGGCTACTTGAACGTAATTCGAGACAGTCACGCGACCAATGCTGGTTTCGCAAAGCTACAGCCTCCTTAGCTGCTAAGGAATGCGCCAGTGATCGCCGACAGTTGACTGACTGATGCGATAGTCAATGCACAAATACGAATCCCCGCCCTCCTCCTCCCCCCCCCCAAAAAAAATATCTTATCGATTTCGAGTCGACACCCAGTAAGCTTCGGAAATGTACCAAAGCTATCTATTTTTAAAGATTTATTATGTTTGTTTGTTTTTTTAAAAAAGATTTTAACAGAAAATTTCATCTAGACGAATTTATTTATTTCTCCAGCTGGGAGTTTCCCCAATAGGTCTGACAGCAAAAAACTTTCTGGTCGGAAACCATCTTGTTCACCATCAATTGACATTCCTCTTTGTTTCCCCCGGCAAACATACCTGACAGGATTGACAGCTCAATGACGTAGGAGTCATTGACGTCACAAGTTACGACCGATGCAGCATCCCTGGCTGTTGGGTTTTCAATAGTCAATCAGTAGTTGTCACGGCCCCCTTGTCCATTGTAATAACGGACTCGATCGGTCTGCTCATTAGGCCTTAGTGTCGGTTGGATGAGCGGGTGCTGCCCTGGGGTAGGCCGAGGCACGTGAAAGGATCTGTACATCTATCCGACCTGAAGCGGACAATCCTTTGTGGCAATAAAGTTTACCCTACACCGAACATGACTTAAGATGAGAGATGCCAAAGCTTTAACTAGGACTATACAAAAGGGCAAAGTCAATCAAAACCAGAACACCGTGTTGCAGAACACTTGTCGCGAGAAGCGAACTGGTTCCTCCACTGACACTGACATACGTTAAAGAGAAATTCTGACTTCCGCTTTGGATGGGTGCACATGCGCAATTAAAACCATCTTTGATTGAAAGTTAGCTAATTACACCGTTCTCACATAGATGTTCATCTGGTTTGCCGTATTGAATGTTTCGACAAGAAGCGCCTAAGAATTAAAACGTTAACAATACAAAAGTACACTGCGGCTGTTTTATTATTTTATTTCTACCTGTACTCAAGAGTAAGTTCCAACGAATCTCTCTAAACGTACTTGATTGTAAGCTTACTACAAATGTTGTGAACAATACTTCCAGGGAAGTGTATCCGTCAACACGACAAACTGTCAGAGAAGGAAAGTAGGAAGTGAGAGGGAGAGATCTGAAAAATGGTACGGAGAAAGGAGTGCCTGGGGAGTGAGAAGAGCTGAGGGGGGAGAGAGAGAGAGAGAACTAGAAGGACAGCTGAGACTGTAATAGCGCCCTGTAATGACAGATAGATAACCAAGATCAGTCCCGTTATACATTTGGTCTCTCTCAGCTTTTGACGTCTGAACTCATTCATTGCTGTCAATACCTCTCTGAACGCACACAGTTAAACCCGAAAATCAGCGCATGATATTGCAGCGCTTGTAATTCACGTCAGTCAAAGCTAGCGTTTAAGTGCGTTTGCAATAGACGCCTGCAGCATGTCGTGCGATATGTGCGGTGGCAAACAACTGCAGGTATTCAGTACCTATTCTGATAACAAAGGCGTTGGTCGCACAATTCTCTTCGCCAGGATGGGCTCGAAGAAAAACGAATTAGAGGTGCGAGGTGGGGAAAATTCCAACCCGGATACAGTAAAACAAGCTCCACGCAGAGGAAAGCTATTCGACACAGCCTGTTGTTGCATATACGTTCTCTATCTGTAGATGAGAAATGTCAGATTACGTATGGCTGTCGTGGTTTAGAAGAGTATATCCTGCAAGGAAACTGTGTCAATGAAGTTGCTGTACTCTGTTCAGGACAGAAAAATTCTTCAATCGTTGTAGCATCCATGAAGTAGCATCCGTTGGCGGCAGCAACGATGGCCAACGTGCAGCAACATTTGAATGTCTTGCCCATGGAAAGAGCCATAAAATAATTTATTTCATCGCCAGATCATGTCTAATATATATTAGCTGTAATAATCTCTCGTTGTTTAGCTTTGCTATAACAACAGCATAAGAAAGAATGAAAGAATAGAATGGGTCGCATGAATGTTTGTATTTGCCCATCTGGCCATAAGATCGGTCTTAAAGGCCCTTCGCTCTGTATATTTTAACACCTTTACGTACGAACAAAAGATACGAACGCACATGCAAGGCATCCCAGATGTGAAACCAAAGTGTGGTAAACTTGTAGCCCCCGTACATGTAGTTAACAATGTCTCGCAGCATGCGATTAAGTGAAACAAAAAGACAAAATTCACCATGCATGTAACTGCCGAACTTTCGGCATTTCAGTATGTCTTTTCTCTTTAGCGCGGATGTGGTCACACCTTAATTCGGGTAGCTTAATTTCGGCATTTGCGCATGACAAATGACATGACATGATATAAAAACACGTTCACA
Organism: Lanistes nyassanus; assembly: GCA_004794575.1. Lineage (NCBI taxonomy): Eukaryota > Metazoa > Mollusca > Gastropoda > Architaenioglossa > Ampullariidae > Lanistes > Lanistes nyassanus. The sequence goes on from SMGT01008603.1 coordinate 41,912, forward strand.
GGCAGGCAATTACTCGACGCCTTACACCCCCCCCCCCACTACACACACACACACACACACCCCCAGAAAACCGTTTAAATTAAAGGCAGTTTTCCCCCTCACACGCTTCTGATACGGGTTGAGACCGCCACACAGCATACGAGCAGAAACACGTACATCTGCACTGGGCACGCACCACCCCTCCTCTCTCCTCGTAAACCGCTGGCAATCACGTCATCTGTTCCTTTTCTTCCATCCCCGACTGGGCCCCACCAGCTCGAACAAGCCAGCACCCGTTACTGGATTGATCGATACCGGACTAGCCAGGACCCTGGTACCCGAACGCAGCAGGCGAAGCGGGTAGGTAGCATGCAGATGTTATGCACCCTGAATAAGGAAGCAAAGTTAACGTATGCATGCCCCTACCCTTCGATACCGCAGTGATCAATCGATCCATCGAAGCAGCTACACAGAGATAGGGGTAGGCAATCTCTCACCCGCCCGCTATTCACCCTGACGTATGGGTGAGTGGGTGGGGGAGGTGCCGAGGTGACCCGAGGCTTGGGGGAGTGGAGGGATGGAGGGGGATGGTTTCGAGTGTAAGAAAAAAAAATACGTAAACAGCGATCGTTGAAGGGTCGTTCCGCAAAAGGGAAGAAGAAAGAGCTCATTCCCAAGAAGTTTGAAAAGCGCCAGTGAGGGCTGAAGCCGTTTAGCTGGCAGGCTTCCAGATGTGAAATCCTTCCCTATTGAACAAGCATCTTACATGGCAGATAGCCGGCAGTGTGTGACGTTTGTGTCTCTGACATCACTAGCGGCTCTGTGCCAAAGTGCAGGCCTAGGTTTGACTGGAATAAAGACAGCTATAGTTCAGCGCATCGATAAACGCTCTCATGAACAATTCCTTTCCTCGTCTCTCTCTCTCTCTCACTCCCCGCCTCCGCTCCACGTACACAGGTATAATCGCAATCGCGCACAAAGATACAATAGAAAATGAAAGACGACACGGGCAGGCAGGCAGGCGGGCAGGCAGGGTCGCATCTACTGAATCCGAGATACTGCATTCATTTCTGCCTTTTTCAACACGGGCTCTAGCATGCTACAGTAGGCAGGCAGGCAGAAAGAAATTCAGAATGTTAGATCCTGATCATCGATGTTGTCGTCATTGCAGTAGTTCGATCGATGATGCCTGCAGATGACTTTAGCAAGTTTCCCCATTCCCCCTCTCTCTCTCTCGCTCTTTTTTCTTTAGCCCTTCGATCCTTCCACCCCTCCCTCTCTCCTCCTCTCGCCCGACTCTTTTTTCCTCTCCTTTCCCTCTTCGTCTGTCTTGATCGCTCTGCTCACTACATTTCTAAATCGATTTCTGGCAAAAGCTCATTTATATTCAATGTGCATGTAATATCGCTCGCTAACGGTCTCATTCTCAAACCCGCGCTTCTATGGATCCCGACCCCTGTCCTGTCTTTTGGTTTCGATAAATTGAGACAAATCCACACTCCCCCTGCCCCGTTCAGCTTTGCCTCGCACGTCACAGCGCAGCCAACACGTGCTTTAGCTTCCTGTACAATCGTGCTCCCCTGTGCACGTTACTGGCCAAAAAAATTGTGCTTACGCACAGAGAAAATGCAGTGTGGTCACGAGTAACAGGCCGCAATTTTGTGTAGGATAGTAGCTCTTCTAACCGTTTATAACAACATGTTTGTATGTGTGTTGTGCACATATGACTGGTTGGTTTACTGGATGGATGGATGGATGGATGGATGGATGGATGGATGGATGCATGGATGCATGGATGGATGGATGGATGGATGTGAGTCAGCGAAGATAGGCTCTATCAGAAACTCGGAGGCGTGTTATAGTTTTGTATTTTAGTTCTGTTAGGTTGGTGTGGACACTACGAAACTGTTGCTTGCATAAACCCAGCTTTTGCACATGGCTTAATCCGTTCATTTGTGTTTCCTGATGTCTGCTTCTTTCACGTTTATGGTGCATTTGGAATGAAAAAAAGCAGAAGCTATCACTTAAACACTCTGTTCAGGTCATCAGTGGATCTGCTAAAGTCGTGCAGTGTTTTACTGTTGTCCCTAATATTTTTAGGGCTATTTTTAAGGGTGTGTGTATGTGTAGGGGAGGGGGTAACAGAGATTTATCCGCGAAGTGTCGCGCTTAATGGAGCTGCTTTTAGAAAATGTAAGAGGAAGGGCCTGTATAGACGGATAGCAGGACATACACAAACCAGCCATTGGGCATCGCTGCGTCCAAAAGGCAACAAGGTATGTGACTGTGCTAAATCTTTAGACAAAAGACAACAAGGTATGTGACTGTGCTAAATCTTTAGACAAAAGGCAACAAGGTATGTGACTGTGCTAAATCTTTAGACAAAAGGCAACAAGGTATGTGACTGTGCTAAATCTTTAGACAAAAGGCAACAATGTATGTGACTGTGCTAAATCTTTAGACAAAAACGAGAATGAAGCTTGACGAAAATCTCGTCCTTAAAGAATTCCCGAGTTACTCTCCCTTGCTTCCTCTATCCCTGTTCCCCTCACCTGGAGGCTTCAGTACGTGCGTATTGTTGAACCAAGGAAACACGTTTTGTCATGCGTAAATCCCCACAATTTGAATCAGCGCTTCACAAACGCATACTTCTTCTATGCTTAAATGAATGCTTCCGGGCATTATTCATACAGACAGCTTGCAGACGGTTAAAAAATATCTCGCTTCCATCTTCGAGTTCATTTTCCGACGAGGAAAGGACTGTCGGAATTGTCCCCCACCCCCTTTCTGTTTACTTGTCGGTTGCCTGAAATTTTCCTGTTGTGATCTTTATCCTTATATTTAAGTCTGCAAGGGGCCAGGTGAGGGTTACACTATTGTTCGTATCTGTTCCCCCTGCCGTAATAGAGACCTTAGGGATCTGTAGTCCTCTGTGTTTTATGTTCATTTTTAGGGGCGGAGAGGAGATGCAAGCAGCCCTGTAACAGGCCCATGTGTTCTGTCAAGTTCCACCTCTGAAAGTTTCCCTGCTTTTCATTTGGTTCCGATATTCTTCGTAGCAGAACGGCTCTAGTTTGGAGATACTTCCTTGTGTGTGTTTTCCCCCACTTCTTATTGACAAAGTTTTGAACTTCAACATGGGCATTAACAGAATTGACCCTCCCGCCCATGCTTCCTTCCACCCGAGTGGTCCGGAGGTGCAGCGGTTAAGTTCTTGTCAGTTTGTGAGAGTAAGAGATCGTGAATTTTTGTCTTTAGCGTAAAGAATTCTTCTGTGCAGCATCTACATTACAGGCTGAGCTGGTTGCTGCGGTGAAGCCTTTGTTGCTGACTGAAAGTAACAAAAATAAAAACGTCTGCCCACCCTCAGTGTGGCTTTTAAGGACACAGACCTAATGTGTTGTCAGTGAAGAGCGAAGTGAGTGCGCACTTCCGGTTGTTAGGCTACAGGCAAGCCTTTTAGATCCCTGTCAACGTCAAGGGCTGAGAAAGTGACATTCTGGTGCCAGACCAGAGACCTCAAGCAGGGTCTGCAAGCCATTGATTGGGGTCTTTGGTGTGGGACGGCGCTTCCTGAGGTACAGCGTGCCAGTCACAATAAAATCATGTCAAACGCGCTTTTCTTTCTTTTATTTATAACGATGGGTTTACAGATCCCCTGTC
>SMGT01008603.1:45579-71949 GCA_004794575.1 Lanistes nyassanus
CCCCCACACACACACACACACTTTTCGTCCCGACAGGTACTGCAGCGAAGCAAGACGATGGTTCGATGCTGTGTGTAAACCCATCCCAGGGACGGAAGAACACGTTTTCATCTAAATAAACGCTGGTAAGTCATTTGTATCCCATACATGAACCCGCCGTGATATAGCCTTAGTTGCTGACACGGCGTTAAGCCCAAATACCTACTCCCATACATGAAAAATACATGACATACTATGTAGGCTAAAAATAGATAAAAAATACATGACGTAATATGTAGGCTTAAAATAGATACAAAAAATACAAGCGGATATTAGCATTTATTCGGCAATCTGGGGATAGTTTGTGTAAAACTAAGGAACTACTTAGCATAGATGTAAATACACATTAGATTTTTTAAAAGTAAATATATTGAATGCCTTGTTATATTCTAGCTCTATCATCTTGAATAAAAGTTCTTTTTCGATGATAACTGTAGGTCCTAGCTCTGTAGTAGCGTACAAGCGAATTGCAAATTGTGGTTCTTGTTATAGCATATTCGATGCGCATTCTTGGGGACATCGTGAGAGCTTTGCTTTGAGTCATGTTCCTCGTTTTAAATTCATCAGGAATGTTTTAATTGATAACAACAAATACCCTTTGCGCAACAAGCAAAGTCCCTTTCTGGAAAAAGAAAAACATATGTTTATATAACCACAGACATAACTGCCTTACGATATAGCATACAATTTTAAAAAAAAACAGGCGACTAAGGTTTGTGGTGATTCAATTTCGCAAACGCTGGTATAACAAGGCGCACAAAGCCTGTATCTTGTCTTGCAGGCTGAACGGTCACGCTTGAATCGTGCCCAGTGTTCGGCCGACAGCTTCCCCTTGAGCGACAGATCGACGTCCTGTCATCCGAGATCGCATTTTCTTGGACGCAGCCCGCCCAGCCCTTACCTCCAGCAGCAGCTCAACATGGGACCCTTCCTGTGATGTCACCGAGTCTCACCTTGCGCCCTGCGCCGTTGTTGCCGTCGTCTAGCGTCGCGCGCGACTGGTCTTGCCGCGCGGCGAGCGTCATGGACACGAGGGAATCGACATCGGCCTAGCGCGCCTCTCGCCTCCCTAGCTTCTGTGGAACTCGCATCTCTCGTGGACGCGTTCCAGCATGATCTGCCCCTCGCTGTCCCGACCCGTTACCTGGTCGCGTTTACACCTGTTCTGTGCGGCTGCGCGCGGCTGGTCGATTCGGCATGTCGTGTGCCTCGCTGCTCGTGTTCCTTCCTTTTGTTGACTCCCGACATCTTGAACATTGGCTTCGGCCGTGGAAGGAAGGGGTAAAGGTGTGGGGTGGGGATGGGGTGAGAGTGGGGGCGGAGCAACTGAGGCGTGCGAATAACTGCTTTCAGCAATGCCTTTGGCTGCAGGTCTCGTACAATATACATCAGGGTCTGTGAACAACCCACGTAATTATCCCGTTACACAGACATGCACGCTGACTGTTGTCTACAGAAGCAATATATCATCATCGTCGTCGTCGTTATCATCGTCATCCGACTGCCATCATCATTATCTAAAGTTTCATCGCCGCAGCTAATACTACCATCGTCTTGTCTCAAGAGCTATTGCGAAAGTCATGTACACACACTCACACATTCGCTCGCGCACATCCCCCCTCCCCGACACACACAGGGCCTACTCCATGCGCACGCGCGCTAGTCCCCAAACCACACAACACACTAAATCCCATTACCTGTAGCAGTAATTACTGTACCATAAAAGACAAACGAAATGAGAATGGAGCTTTAAACGTCCCTTCAAGAAATCAAGTCTCACGTACATTGCAGGAAGCGAGAGACCAGCTGCTTTTGTCATCTTAGTGACATTTGTCCCTGACAAGTTTTGTCCCCACGTATGGGTGTTAATGTAGGTGGCGATGCATTAAAAACTAAAATATTGAAGCTTCAAGCTTGTAAGTAAAAACACCGCAAACACGAACCCACGCTCACACTTTCGCGCGTATTTAGACATCCCCACCAAACAGTCCTGCAGGCACGCACAAGACACTGCTGTATATACAAGAGCAAAATCAACCAAAACTTTCTGAAGGGTAAAAAAAAAAAAGCCACCGGCGTGCCATTGAGCGATCGAGTGGCGTCCTAGCTACCCGAGTAACGGTACCCGTATTGCTGCCGAAGCCGACACGAGCTGTGGGGCAGGAGAGTCGGGTACGAGGTTAGCCGTTGTGTGCGAGCATTTCGCAAGTGATTGCAGAAGGCAGACCTTTTGCTAATGCTGATTTAATGAGGCCAAGATGGGATCAGATCGCTCTGGGAAAAGGCTCCATTTATATCTGAAGGGACTTTCGGGAAAAGATCAGAAACAGAAGCTGTGAGTGCGTGCGTGTGTGTGTCTGAGCGTGCGTCTCTGAGAGAGAGAGAGAGAGAAGGGGCGGGGTGTTCGTGTATCCGTGCATGACTTCGAGGAAGAAGGTAACTCTGTGAGTAGGTGTGACCTCATAATGGAAAAACTGCGCTCATCACACTCACACACACACACTCACTCACATTCTATTCTTAGTACTTATCCGCCACCCTTCTTTGTGTCTTTGCCTGCCCTTTCCTTGACAGGTACCTCCTTCTTCTTTCTCAGCTTTTTCCCCCTATAATTCTCTACTCCTCACCCTGCATTCCCTGCTTCTTCTGATACCATTTGTCAGTCAGTCAGTCAGTCAGTCAGTCAGTCAGTCAGTCAGTCAGTCAGTCAGTCAGTCAGTCAGTCAGTCCCCATCTCTCTCTCTCTCTCTCTCTCTCTCTCTTTCTCTCCCGCTCTCTCTTTTCTCTGTATTATGTTGCTATGAGTCGCGTATGTCGAATAATGATGTATGTGAATCTAACTTTTCTGTTTGAAGACTTGCTGGCGTTCGTAAAGTACTGTTCAGACAGGCAGACAGGTTGCCACGCACAACGTTGACTTGATACTTCGAGCCAACAGACATTGAAAAACGATTATAACATCTCACTGCTCGTATTTATCGAAAACAGGTAAAACATTGGGATTTTTCAGCTCATCCGCCGTTATACTGTAATTCCGAGAAATAGATCATTTTCCTTCTGAAATGTTTTTTTCTCCATCCAGAAATATAATATATTGTGAACCATGTTTGATACCAGTGAACAGGCATGCTCACAAATCCACGCAAACATCTTCCCATCATTCAGCTGGTCTGGGCCTCTTTCTCCATGCGTCCACGTTCTTTAGGAATGAACACAACAAATCAGTTGGCAAAGTAAAAAAGGGGGCGTCAGGGTAATGGACGAAAACTCAGCTCTGCTTCCAAGTCATCCCACTGCGGCTTGCCGCGGCCATGATTTCAAAGATAACAATCTCAGGTAGGCAAGGCGGATATTGTTATCGAAGGCGAAACTTTTCTGGTCCATTCTGCACGAGGCACTCAAGTTTTGCGACCACCACCAGCCAGGCCAGACGACAAGGTAGATAAGGCCCGTCACTCGATCGTGTGGTTGTAACTTTCACCTCAGCAGCTGTCGAACTCTAACCCTCCATAGAGGGAGAGAACCTGGAGTGAGCACATCCCACCCTGTCTCCCTCCTTCAGACTTGTACACGACAGATAACATATCATTTAAACCATTTGACATGATTTACCATTATGCATGCTTTCCATCCTCCTGGCTTGCAGTGTATGTATACCATGCAAGCATGCTCATATGCACTCATGCTGCAGACACATGAACGCACTTACACAAGGCACGTGCACGAGCGTGCGAACACGAACACAACTACACACATACACGTGTTAACAGTAAATTCCCACGAATTTAGACGTTCACTCTCCCCACCCCCACGCATGTACTCACTTCAAATCTCAAAGCTGGAAGGTTTAGGAGTTTTCTCTTATCCTCGATCTGATTCTGTATTTCAGAATTTAGTCAATTAAAAAAAATTCGAACACATCCTTTTCATTCCTCAGCCCCAGAGAGACACACTATATAGCTAACAGAAACAAATTGAATCATTTACAACACATCCACAACTTTAAAAAATACCCGCATCCTCTCATTTCTGTAGTGGAGGAGACAGACGATATACATTCACGAGGCGGACTAAAGAGAGGCGAAAAGTCTTCAGAAGTTGAACGTCAGTTTTGGTGGCAATTAAGCCGGGAGTCCCCTCACCACACCAGTACGGCCTGACTGCAGCTGGTTGTTGCGTTCGCCAACAGGGTCGGGTGCAGCGATCGAATGAGCGAACACTTGATCCTCTCTGTTCTGAGCGAAGGGCTGCTCTTAAAGTTTGACGCAAGAGATCAACCACTAAACCGAAATCGTGAAGTGTTTATTCGGGTAAACAAAGTTTTCTGCCTGTAGGTTCTGTGGCGTGTAAAGTCAGCTAGCCTACTGAATCGGGGAGACCAGCCACGACATTTGTTATCGCAATTCTCCATCCCCGACAGGGCCTCAGTGTCGTTTTCTGGCGGCGACAGACGACAGGGCTGCTGACGCATGCCGGGACGGGATGCGAGCTACGCATGCCCTGCAGAATCTTCGGTTAGTCTGGTGTGAGCGGCGGCTCCCGGCCGCTGGAGGAAAATGACACGGCGAAAGCAGAGTAATCCCAGGTCCGTCAAAGGTAAGATTGGAAGAAATTTTGATCATTTTGTCTCGGAGTGATGTCTTACCTGTCTTTCTTCTTTCTGTCACCTTGTTTCGCGTTGTCGTAGGACAGCTGACTACAACACTTGTATTTCGAAAGTTCAGCTGAGTTTCCAGAGCTGTAGCAGACGACAGAAGGAGTATTTTTAATCAGCAACTTTCATGATAACGTTTCGGACATACGACCGAAGCCAAATTTGATTTTACAGAGAACGATGTTTAGCCAACAATTCAGACTGTTGGGATATAGCATATAGGTTATGTTGGTGCCAGTGTTTAGAGGGGTATTATTTGGCCTGTTGCCAAGATGCAATTACAGTTTAAGATGTGAGGTGTCCGTTTACGCTACTCTGTGAGCATGAATTTACTGTTAAAAACTGAATGGTTTTGTGTCCAAATAATTTACCATGTTTACCTGATCATGATTTTATGATTGGAAAGAATGGCTGTTGGGGTGAAGATGCTTTGAGGATGGGCATTGGACTGTCATAAATTTATCACCAAGGGGCAGCTAAAAAAACTAAGATCCGGCAAGTGTGTATGTGATGCGAGGGGAATGTTGGACGCACTCTGAACAGTGAGTCGTTATCTTGAAGAGTGACGTGCGCTAATACCTGTGTATTAAGTGCGCTACGCCACTCTGTCCCTCGTACGGCGTGTCTGGCGAGGTGTGGGGATGTCCAGCGCGTGGCCTACATGCTCAGCCTCCGCATCCGATGACACTGCTCCACCTCCCTCCCCCCACTCTTTGTGCGCTTTAGCCTAGCAACAGACGCCCCCTCCCCTCCTTACCCTGGAGCTCCTTCCGTGACCAGTCTCGCTCTTAATGTGTGAATCCCGTGAAGAAGGGTAGGGTTTCAAGGAAAGGGGGCGAGACATCTTGCCCCATCACGCTCTGCGCAGTTCTACCTGTTTACACCTGCGGACGTTGCGCTTCGGTAATTTTGAAGTTAAGACAACCGACATGCGCTCGCAAGCTGCATTTAGACAGCAGGTGTATGATGTCAGTCTCTTCTCCTACCCACCACACAAACCATGTGCATGCGTCATACAGGATCTCTTATGTCCAGCATCTCTTCCATACCCACCCTATCATTCACTCACTCCTATCCTGAACAGGCTGCTGTGGAGGAGACACCCCAGGGACACGACTGCAACGTGTCTGGGAATTTTTTTCCCAGAAGTCGAAATATAATTCTCAAACATCTACGACTAAAATGTATTGTTCTTTGAAACCCGTAACCGCGAGCGCTCTTATTATTGTCGAGAGAGCGAATAGTCTGTACTCTGTGTTACCGTAGCTTTTTGCATCAGACCAATTAGCTGCTTCTTAACCTGCCTCGCCCATCACATCACGAACACCCTCCCCCCACCTGTGACGTAAATGCCATTCGCCTCCTCACCATCCCACCTCGACCTCGAGACAGGTGATCCCCTTTGCACCTGCCATCCTAGCCCAAACGCGCCTTCAGTTCTGTCACGTGCTGTGTTTAGTTTTGTGTTTATTTATTCGTTTTGGCTGTTATACCATGCATGGTTTAATCAGTAATGAATAGATATGAACTTTCTATTACGTCTAGAAGAAGGGCGGCAGGTGGAAAGGAGCTATAACTTACCTGTCATGAGAGACAAGGAGGGGGATGCCAGATGCTTTCCTTTGTTACATATGGGGGATCCGTGATAAGAGAGGGAGAGAAGAAAAGCTATAGACAGAAGTGCTTCGCGTTGTGGTATTACAAAACTAGTATGGCACACAAAGGCACTGAGGCTGGCTGAGATGGCGTGGATGATGTACAGGGGGTGGTGATGTAGTTTTAGCGGGATAATGGACGCTGTGCCATATAGCGATGGCCGCGATGGTGCTCTGGACAAGTTTCCTGCTGACAAGTGTTTTAATTTTCTGGATGAAATGCTGCTGCTGACAGTAGTGATGGGGTGGCGGGAAACTTAAGATGACTCACGCACGCATGCGCACCATCCCCCAACCCCACTGTATTCCGTTTAAAGGGAGTGAGGAGAGCTTGATAATGTGCACAATTTCCCTAGAACATGAGCGCGATGATTATTGTCGAGAGAGTGAAAGGTTGGCCGTTGTGCGTGCTATTGTTGCTCTGTGCAACGCACCTGTGGTCTTGTCTACCCGTCACCAAAGGCAGTGTTTGCCATGTCATCAGTCATACATGTTTTAGCTGCGCGCCGATGAAGCCAGTTCTGGACACGATCGGTTTACTGAGCCATCAAACTGCAGACCTTGTGTCCCCATCCCACTCTCTAGGCCACTTGGCTGTCAAGGGTACCTGGCGACAAGGTACCCTCGCCACCTACCCTCCCTCATCCAGCAGACCTCCCCCTGTGGAGGCGACTTGCAACTATTCACCTGTACAGTCTCCAGTTTTTGTTCCCCTGACCTCCATACGGCCCTCGACATAGTCTCCAATCTCATGCCATTCATGGCGCAGTTAGCTCGGTGGTGGTCAGGCGTGTCCACCCCTCTCCCTTCTTTGATCTCCTCCTCATCACCTTCATCCTCCGACCTTGGCTCCTTCACCTTCTGCTGTCTGGAGGGGTGGGTCACTTTGGGGCTACACCGAATTGTAGAGGTGGACAGCGTCTTCCGGACGACCAACTTTCACAGGTGTGGCGCGACGTTTGTTTATGACATGCCTGAGCAGTTTTTTCTTTTTTAAATTGCAGGAAGATGTAAAATTAACACCCACAATGAATCAGCATGGGAAAGGCTTTTGATGACAAGAGGCTATGCACTAGCCAACAATATTGATAGCTGTGACTTACCTGAGTGTTCAGTCTTAGATTTTTAAAAAACTAATTCTGGTTTGCACATTTGCAATCTTTAAATGCATTGATGCTGCATCACGTCTGTATTCTGCTGGTTTGCTGTATGTAATATATATATATACACAGGTTACTGATGCGACGGATTTTTCTGCCGAAAATACTTTCCTCTGAGCATCTTAGAATATGATTAGGTCAGCCGTTAGGCATCAGAGCCCGCAGAGGCGCCTTGCATTCCTCTGCCGACAATTTCATCCCAGCCCATGCGTGAGCAGCGATTATAGCGAAATTATTCGAACGACCAGACAAAAATTTGAAATCCCGCAATGCCACAAGAACTGCATCTGGAAAATCCAAAGTTCCTTTGCGAAGTTGTGCTGTTATCTTTCGACATTTTTCTGCTTCTTAAGGTAGAGTTGAATTGTTGCTAAAATTGCCTCTCATTTCCTGTGTCATCATTATCGTCATCATACCACTTATCATTATCACACCCCCCCCCCCTCTGCATTCATCCTACCTTGCTTTAGTTCACCACCACCACAACTACAGCCACGTTACTACCACCATCGTCATCGTCGTCATTTTCATCATCTGCTAGTCGGGTCGCGTTAGATTTGATCGGCATTGTCACGCCTCACTTACTACCCGGAGTCACGCGCCTCTGATTGTAATCAATCGCATAATCCTTTGCTGCTTCCAGTCGTGCCCCATGTAAACTACCCGGTATCCTTTGCTGGCGGACACCCAGGTCATCAGCTTGTATTCTTTGCTGTTTGAGTCGTGCCTCACGTGAGCCAGTGACTGTGTGCTGCTTAGCCTTGCAATCGTTTGGCATCAGATTCCTGAACGATTGTATGTTCAATAGCTACGTAGATATCGCCTGCTTATTATACGCAACTATGGTTAGGGCTGTGTGCGTGCGCGCATGCGTATAGATGCAGTTGAGCGTGCACGAGGGAACCGGCTTGAGAAAGGCAACTATTATACGGTCTCGCGTATAACGACCACTTTTTCTGAACACCAACTGTTGACTTAGTTCTTCAACTGTGAAAACCTTTCACCAGAAACGCACCTACACATCTTTCCCGTACACAAGTCGCGGCACGTAAACTCCGTTAACCAAAAACCTCTGGCTCTTGCACTAATTTCTGTGTACTAAAACTTGTTCCACTCGACACCACGTGTGTGCTCATGTAACTTCCTTCTAGCTTATTCTAGGTTGTGTGGACGTCTTTAGTGTGTTTTGAACGGTGGTTTCAGGATTACAGTAAGAAGCGGGAACAAGCGTTTCGGAATTCAGGAAGACGCGATGGCAGTTCTATAGAAGGGTGTCACCTTAGACTTCAAACTGCGTGTTGGTTTTGTCCGAACTCATAAGGCGAATTTACTAAGGAACGTATACTATTTTGTTGATAAGTTGTCCCATTTTATGACTACATCGTTTGGTAATTGAACAGTCAGGACAATGATGCGCCTATATTAAGCAATAGTGGAAAAGAAGAGCTATGTATTGAGTTGGTGAAGAGGAGAAGACAAAAAGGATGGCTGTTGGGGTTTTAGGCCATGCCATAGCAAAGGCTTGGCGGAGAAAAGAGAAGAAAAGGAAAAAGCCGGACTTAGACGATGAGAAGGAAGAGGACAAGAAGAGGAAGACAAGACGAGGAGGAGGAAAAGAAAGAGAACTCCTCGGGTTTTACAAGATATTTCCAACGTGCTCGCCAAGCGTAACGGTGTTTCCGGATGGATGGTCGTTTCCGCTTGATTTGGCGCACCTTGATGCAGGAGACTTAGAGCCCGTCTGATGAATAAAGTCAGTGCCAGGGCTGCCACTTCATCATCCGGTATTGACAATTAAGATCCCAGGTGAGGTGCCCCTCCTTCCCCCCCCCCCCAGCACCTAACGCTCTACCTGACATCTCCACCCTGACAAGTCTGGGCTCATTTTGTGTTTGCAGTGAGCAATCTGTCACCTGGAGACGGAGTCGGTAGCCCCCACCCCACCCACCCCTAGGACCCATTAGCTGTGTTTGACAACACCGGCCCTTGGAATGGACAGGGTGAAAAGGCAGCAGCCTTGTTAGCTGCTTGCCTCTGGTTGACACAGCTCATCATTAGGTTGCTTAGGCCTCCCAGACTGCTTAGGTTAGTCTTATAGGCAACACATTTACAGTCACACTAAAAGGCACAGCTGAGGTGGTGGACATGTAGGACGACTGTGGCTAGTAAATAGCACCTATTTAGAACGAAATCGTTGTGATAAAAAGACACTGATTGCTTAAGTAAATGTATTGGTAGATAGCGACTTGTCTTTTTCCACGTCGGGATTATACGTAATTTGATGATAATAAGTATTTAATTATATGCTTGTTGACTAACCTTTGAAAGTTGTTGCTGAAAGAAAAGATTGATTACCGAGACGGGGAGGTTAGGAGAGAAATGGATAAGAGAGAACAGGTATTGGAGAATGTTTTACTTGCTAGTAGACATGCGAGTAGACGAGAAGTGTGCAGAGGTAGTTTGCATAATATAACTTTATCCCGTACATATTGTCCAATTATATATATATAAGTGATTAACAGTAATTATACAGTTTTGGTTCTCAGTATGAAAGTAAATATAATACTCGGTATTTTATAATATATATATATATAAACCTCTGAGCGAATTCGTACTACGCCAGCGAAATTAAATGGCGTACAAGAACATTTACTTTTGCTCTACGAGTTTGCACGACACATACTTGATAACATCAGCACACTTATCTGCTGGTTGGCTGCTTTTTGTCGACCTACCCACACGTCAAACGGTTTTCTTCCATTAGGACTTCCCCAACCCACCCCCATCTGCCCTGCTTTCCATTGGAGCCTCGTATGCGTTGGCAGTCTTCATCAGTTTGTACACCAATGCTAATTACCCCGAGTGTTTACACACATCTCAAGATCAGATTGCTAGACTGCGAGGAAGTGCGTTGCACTGAATTTCTTTCTTTTGTCACTTCAATCGGAGACGCCGAGCCGAAAATTGCAAAACAAACTGTTATCAGCCGGTGCACTGTAAGACTAGAAAGAACTCAGGACCGGGTCGGGTACACGTCTCGCGAACTCGGGTGGAGGCTCGCCAAAGCTGCTGCTAAGAAGTGGGGCCTGCTACTTGATCAGTCCCGGGTATCCTAACGACACCCTGACGCGGCAGGATGGCTGGGGATTGGGCAGGGCAGGGGGTGGACCTGGGCTCCCTTCCTGTGCTGCGCGTCCAGAGGGCGGGGGGGGGGAGGTCCGGGTGGTGGAGGCGCTTATGCGAAAGGTTTGAAAGAAAAACTGTGGGGCTTACCCAGGTACGGAGGCGGAGGTGAGCATAGCACTCCTGAGTTCTTTTCTCACTTGGCCTTCCGGGGTGCTCTCAGTTAAATGGAGTCCTTCGCTAATGTCGGTATGAACGCAGCGTTGCATCTCCAGCTATTTACATTATTCGTCTAAAAATATTGCTTTTTTATATAGGACACCTGATTGCCCTCTTCCTTTTGGGGGTCCATTTTCTGGGCCTGGTTGGGCCTTGCTTATCTGTGCCTGTATTCTTTGCTTGGGGCTTACGTCAATGATGAGCAAACAGTATATTAACCATTTTTGTTGTTCCTGACCGAAGATGAAGTTAGTGCGTTTTTATTGATGAAAGGTGAACTCTGTAAAATTCTGTTTATAAGCCTCATGGCAGTTCAGAAATAAGGACAACAACGTTGTCTGGAAGAGTCTGGTTATGTTTACGTCGCATAAACCTACTGGCATCGCTATAGTTTTCATTAAATATTAACACAGACACAAAACCCAATAACAGTTTCGTGTATAATCGATACACGAAACAGACTATATGGGTGGCGGGTGAAACAGCAGACTCTTCAAATGGAATATTCACCGAAAGGGATATTCTTAAAGGAATATCTACAAGCGTCTGTGTTTCCCCACGCACCAGGGGAAAGCTTCCTCATCGTGCCGATACCCGGGAACGGGCGCGAAGGGGAAGGCGATGTAAGTGTTTTATTTGCGATCAGGACGAAAGCCCGGCAAACATTAGCTGTTCAATACATCTTTCAATATTACAAGACCCCCGTCACATAGCTGCGTATCCACGAAGAATGAGCAAGACGGGATCACAACCGGTCGAGAGCGAGAGAGGGTGAACCACAGTCATCCTTCCTGTAGACCCTGGGTTCATGCTGTGTTTTCAATATCGATGCGTGCACCCCTGAGGCGCAGTACGTGCATGTTTTGTTCTACAGTTGTACCTGAAAGTATGGGGGAACTACTAAAGAAAGCTTTTGGACGCATGAGGCAAATTACACAGCTCAACGTACAAGCGATGGCTTTACAGAGCCGAGCGCTTGGCTTAGATAGCTGCAATGCTGCATTAGGATAAGCATAATTACCCTGTAGTTCAGGCACTTTCGATGACAATTTGAACGTATTGCTTAGGCTTGTAGCGATGGATGAAAACATATTTGATGGGGAGAGTCCCTCACTCCGGAATCACTGAAAGCTGCACATGTATATTAATAGTATATTAATAGTAATGGCACATGTATATTAATAATAATTCTACGTATATATTAATAGTATATTAATCGTAATTGTAAAAATATATTTAAATTGGAAACCCATTTCACACACATAATCCAGAAAATCCAGCCATTTACAGGCACGTGTTTCGTCGACCTTCTCGTACGTAAATGGCGATTTGTCTTTATTCTTTGTAATTTAACTTAGGGTGGAATATGTTATGCAGTACGTATCGAAAACGCACGCTAATATATCGCTCTTGAAAGGGAGGGGACAGAAGGTGTGGCTTGACAGTCTAAGTACCCGGCTACAGCACCCGCCTGTACCCGCCAGCAACCGGGGTTTTGGAGTGCCCAGTGAAGGATGTGCATTACTCGAGGGCCTTGTCTTTGCTGTGATTTCTACCCGTTTGCGTGCAGACCATTGAGGGTAGCCCCGTTCGTGTGTGAGTCAGTCTCAGGGCCGCGTGACAGGATGCATGACACCCCGGGTAAGGGTTGGAATGGGTACTTAAAGAGTTATTTACGACTCGGGGACTTGCTAGCCTCGCGTTCTGGATAGCAAGTTCGAGGCTTCCTCAAAAACCAAAAGTTATGGCCGATGAAGCTTAAGTACACGTCACAAAAAAAGAAATAAAGAGGTGGAGATGAGGTGGAAAGCGGGGTTGGGGGGGGGGTGTACATAGCTTACGTGAGGCATATAGGGCTGCTTTTTTCGGGTTCTTGTTTAATGACTGTTCAGAGAGATGCTCGTCTCATTGAGAGCAAGGTCGACAAACGCTTCATGTTTTATTACCACAAAGGCTGACGTGACACTGTATTGTTTGCCTGACAGTCGGGTTACTGCTGTCAGCTGCCTAGCCTCACCATCATATCTACCAGCAGTATTTCAGGCGTACTCCTACTTTAGGCTCGTATAGTGTTTAACTGTGTCTGTCTCAGCTATCCCTCAGCGCCCGTGCCGAAATTATTCGCTCATATAAGGCTTCAGGCATTTCCCTAATTGTCGACTTTCTCAAAATTTGCTTGGAAGTGTTCGTGGCATCTCCGACGTGCGAGGGCTCTGTTTACAAGCAAGTTTTGAGAAACACCTAGACCTAGTATGGTGGGAGGGAGGGTGTGATCCTTCTGAACAGCAGTTTCGTGCACAGAGCATATAAAGACCCACTGCTGGGGGATAAAAGCCTCCACATCTAGGGTCCACATCAGCAAAGATTAAGGGCACGTCCCTCGCGTTATGAACCCCAGCGTAACACGCAGCCCTCCGTGCGGGCGGGCATGGATGTGGCCGGGTAGTCAGGCTGGTATCGAAGTTGCCATAGTGCCTTGACACGGGTTCAACCGTTCGGGTACCGGGAAAAACACCCCACCATGTTGACAAGGGCCACTGATTCTTCAAAACGTAGGTCAGTGCAGTTGTGCCACCTACCCTACTCTGCTCCCGGGCTTTACATGGGTGAATACAGCCAAGACAAAGACGTCTAGGGGATGAAGGAACACGGGTGATGGGAACAGGGGTACCCGACAGACACGAAGGTTATCAAAAATTATCGTAGACGTGAAATTAATGGGGGTTAAATAATATAATAACAGCTCCGAAAGTGATCGAAGTTAAATAACTGGTAGGTGTGAAACAATAACACGATTTTAATGCTGCACCTGTGCACAGGTTTGTTTGCTGCTGGGAACACGACGTATGTAGGTAGTCGGGTTACTAGATATTGCAGCAAGTAGCCAGGTAACAAAATACTGTAGCACTCTACTAAGCCACGGATATTGAGCATGGAATTTCTTCACAAACTCTTGTTATTAGCTGCTAGAAAAAGTTAAAAAAAACAACAACAACAAAAACCAACCAACCCCCCCCCCCCAAAAAAAAACAAACAAACATAAAATGGCAAAGTCCAATTAAGGAAGATTAATTTTTTAAAGATTACACACTATGTCATTAAGTAGTTAGACCGTAATATACATAATACTTGTTGTCATTTGTGTGCACATAATTTTATGAAGTATTCGTCTGGATTGAAACGTTTAATGAGTTTGTCTTGATAATTCTGTGACTAGAAAAACTGTCTCTGTAATAACGTCTAACGTCGGGCAGATTAGAGGAGATTAAATTGTCACGATAAGGAAATGTTATAGCACACCCTTTCCAATTTAATAGGCGACCCAGTAGCCACTTCATAAAGCCCAGTCACAGATGTCGGGTAGGGGTGTGGCTGAATATAACTGCTTACATAGCGAAACGGAAGATGCCGAGGCTTAATGGGAAATTAGAATATAAAATAGTTGTGGACAATTTAAAAAAACCGCTCCAACATGCAACGAGTGTCATAACCACGACTTTTGCACTCACTGATTACTTCTCGGCGCTCTCTTGACTTTCAAATCTGTCTCTTGCATTTAAAATTCTTTAAAATGATTGGCATTAGAAGCCAGAGACTTGTGCAAATTTCTTGCTGACACCTGTGTGAAGGGCGGTGGTTAGGGTTTACGAGTGTGGTCTGGTCTGTCGTGGGACAGCGCGGTCTGTGTCCAGGCCGGAGCCAATTGCCCACTGACATTGTACCCGAATTACTTTTCAGGAGCATGTGCCTTCCCGTTGGCACCCGTGTGTTCGTTGTGATATCCGCACGCCAGCAGCACAAGTATATATTGTCAATGAAGCGGTAATTTTGCTTTGTTCCACCTAAATAAGAGGCTAGTTTAGGACCAGTAAACGCACACGCACGCGTGTGTGCGCACTCATGCATGCGCACACGTTCAGACGTCCTAAGTACACATGCATGAAGGGGCGGATAGTGGGGAGGGGGGAGGAAGGGAGTATGCGGTAAAACTGTACTTGCAAACCAGGCAGTACTTCGAGAACCTGGCACACGACCCCTAGAGACCCGTTTAAAATCTATTCACCAGGCATACCCTGCTTGGCTGCATGCGTTGTCTGCGGTGACCCCAACCACTGTTCAGTCGCCAGATCCGTCAGGCAGGCAGCTAACGGCCCCGCGTGCATTCCAGCATTCAACAGCAGCGTTGGGTGGAAAAACATCCCCCTCATAACGGCAGCCTGTCGAGACTTGCATCTCTTGCTCCTGCTGCCAGTACTCCCATTCGTTCTCCGCTTTTTCCCCCCGTGATAGAAAAAATAAAACCTTTGGCTTTTCTTTCTCGTTTGCTCGACGTCTTTTTTTCAAATTTTCCGTTCCCTCCTCCTCCTCCTCCTCCCCTTTTCTTTGGTTCTCGATTGCCTTTCGCTGGCTTTTCATCATTTGAGTGCAATTATTTCTTAGTCGTCAGGCGACCGTTAGGCTTTCGCTCGAGGTCCTGTCTGTGCGCACACCCGGGGTGTGAATGCGCCTGGGTCAAAACGGCAGTTGAAGGGATGACGTAGGTAATAGATATTCCTTTACTGTCGCGCAAACCTGCCCAACGCACAATAGGCTTTAAAGTGGCAAGGCATCAATAAAGTGTGTAAGGGAGGAATGGGGAGGAAGGGGAAGGAGGAGCTCTTTCTAGGTGGGTACCCGTTATATTGAGACTTTGATGAACGATCCTACCCACCAATACTTTATCGCAGCTTTCGGGCTGTCTCCAAGTGCAGCCATAGCTACCTGCCTTTGTAGCGGTGAAGCGATTTTTTTTTTTCTTCTCCTATCCAGCTTAAGTGGATGGTGCGGTGCGGTGTCCCGGCGTGAACACGTCTAAGCGTCTCTTTCTGTTCTCACTCCGCACGTGTTGTTTGCCTGCGAGACGACTTCTGGAACGCAATACCTGTTTGGGAGCGATGTAGACAGACCACATATGGGGAGCACTGAGGGAGGGCGGAGAGGGTAGGACTGGTACTTAGTACCTCCTACAAAAATAACAAGAATAAATAAAGCCGATCGAAAGCCAGTGATCCGCTGGAAATCTCTGAACACTCTTTGACTTCCCTAATTCCGCCATTTAACTGAGGCAATGACTAGAGTGTAAAGTGAAACTACTTCAGGCTTTATTGATTTTGTCCTGTCATGAAACCAATGGATAGCCACTTCAAGTAACTTGCCATGAAATAAAAGCCACCAAGTCATCAAAGAAACATCGGACAACAGCTTTACCTCTGTTTCACATCAGGTTTTTTTTTTGGTTTTGTTTGTTCAGTATTCGTCTTTATCGTGCCAAGTTTTATGTTCACTCCTGTGTCACCCCAATTTAGCTGACTTTTTTCAAGGAGACATCTCGTCAGCGATGTCGTAGGTTATCAACATTAATATCATCGCTAAATGGATGCTTAAAATTACCATTTTGTACGAAACACAAGAAATTCAAGAGACTAAACCCTCAGCCGACAATGGTCATACGTTTAATGTGTGCTTTAGGGTCCGTTTTGTCTTCAGATCGCCTCTCCTCTTTTGTATCTACAAAAGGTTTTCAGTCTCATGCAGGTTTAGTTTCGTGAAAGTTGAATTAGTCCAGCGTGCCTGTTTCATCCCCGGTAGAGAATTTTCACTAACGGGACGGTGAGTGTGAGGTATGCAAAGCCAGATCTAGAGGATTTTCTTTCATTGGGTTTGTGCGCTGCGCCGTCTGTTTGGTTCGTTCACTGCAACTATTAAACATGTATTGTTTAACCCTTAACTGGTACGTCAGCTTGAGTCTTCTGAACTATCTCAAAATATTAAACATAAGTATAAGTTTATCATCTAAAGGACCGAATCGGTAAGGATGGACTGTTATTTCAGTGTCTTTCCTATCAAGATGTACTGTAAATGGTAGATTTGAAGACAGCAGGACGCCATTTTGGTAAAACCTCAGAGGTCTTTTTTTTTGTGTCCCCCACCCCCACCTTTTTAGTACAATCTCAACATGCACGCAACTCAGACATAGTTCACACTCTGCATTCTTTTGAGTAATAGTGCTTACTGTGGCACACAGTGCGCTGATGAAATGATAACCCTCGTGTACCTTGCTTGTTCTACAATCAAATATGGCCGCTTCATAATGACGTAAGTGCAGGGGTATGCACTGCCTTTCTTGTAGTAAGCCACTGACAAGTTACTGGAAGTTGAGGCGGGGATGCGTCACAGCAGAACGAAGTGTTTAGCTGAGTTTTAAGTCATTCGTAGCACTTCATCTTCCTATACACTGTTAGTGTTGTGCTAGAACGTAAACAGGTTGTGCTCACTGGCACTAAGAACACTTTTATCCCAGGGGTGGCTAACCTTTTTGGAATAGTGGGCCACTTCACGGTTTCCCCATCCGCGGTCCGCATGTTTCTGTGTGTGAGGCGGCGCGCATGAGAAATCCTGGATTAAAAGTAGAAAGAAAATAGTTCACCATAATTAGTGCGAGTTTTGAACCTGTCGGTGTTTTGCCACACTATTTTTCGACACAGCGAGCCGCTTTTGCCACAGACTTTTGCGATACACTGCGACAGACATATATTCGCGACACTCACTTTTCAACAATTGGTGACTTGTCCTTTAATTGTCATTTTGAATCTTAAAGACTTGCGACAAAGCAAACCTTGGTGCCCATCCCTTGTAAATATGCAGCCTGGTATTTAAAGTTCTGATCTTTAAAAAAAATGCGGATGTCGGAAGAATATTATATTTCTAGAGACCCTTCGCGGGCCCCACGGGAAGGCCTTTAGGGCAGCACGTTGGCCATCTCTAGTTATTCCCCATCAAGGAACTCACACATCGTGCAGCCGTTAGGGCTTTTTTCCTCGAGCAATATGACCTATAACAGTCTGAGAGTCCTTTTAAACCAGACGAATATGTTTCCCCATTCTTGGTCACTAGGGCGCACAGTTGTCCAGTGAATAAATGCTCTGAACGACATTGGTAATGCGTTCTCTTGCCTTGGGTCCGTCGTGGTCATAATATTTGCGGGCTCCTGTTTCGGTCCACAGAAAGGGAAATGTTGTTAAGTCGCACTGTTAAGGATTATTTTATATTTGATATTACTGCAGACATGATTTTTTAACCTTAAATGTTACTAGAATAAACGTAAAATAAACATTTGAAGATTAACTGTTCACTTAAAAGTTATGAATCATTTGTATACGAGATAATACTCATTAATAGCATAAAATACTCTTCAGCAGCCCTTGAAATACACGCCAAGCCAACGTAACAATAGTACAGTTAATAACCAAAAATGAAAAGAGGAACAGCTATATGAAAGTCAAGACATTAGCAACCGGGATAAACTGATTCATAAACACATAAACCACAATAGCAAAGACATTAGCAACCCCAAAATAATCGTAAGTACCTAAACACTAATAAAACATAAATAGCTGATTGTTTTTAAAACTGGGTGTTTTCGGAAACATGAAAATGGCCGGATGTTTCCGGACGAAATCGTGATGCTCTGGTACAACAATTAGGGCAGATATGCAGGCCCACGTCATCACACTTATCAATCGAAGGTGGGCTTCATTTTGTTCCGAGGATGCGAGAAGCTCATCTGGTCTTTTCACCGGTTTCTGGTTGGCGTTGGGCACATCTTTGGCTGCACCACAATCTCGCCTTGTGAAACAGCCAGCTGTTTGGGAGGCATTGCCAAAACTGGTCAAGTTAACTTGATGTTAGGAAGCAGATGTTGAGGAGAGGTTAACCTTTTTTTTTTCCTCTTCAGAAAGATTTTTCGCTATCGCATAGAGTGATGGAGGGGAAGAGAACTCAGATAAAAATTGGTTGTGTAGTCAAAAAAAAAAAAAAAAAAGACAAGGTGTGTATCGGCTTCTTGTACACTGTAAACAGGAAGTGTTCAAGTTTGAACACTTATTTTGTTACCGGAACAGAACGCATTTTACATTGATTTAGAACGCTTTAGTGTAAAAAGTGTTCTGGTCCGTGTTCTCGAAAGTGTTCAAATGGCCGGAAAATATATAAATGGTGTTCTGATAATGCTCCAAATGTGTGCCGGCACCAAGTGTTCAGTCAAATAGGGGCATGTTTAGAACACATGTAACACACATCTTACATACTATTTACACATGCGTCACATATTTAGCACCTGCTGTAACACTTGTTACATGTAATTAGTGTGAAAAATTTGTAGTGTGTAACGTTAACGTTGAACTAATCGTTTGACACAATTGTCACATCATACATTGATCAGTTGGTATAAGAACCCGAAGCCAGACACTTTTAAAGAAAAGTTAGTATAAAGAAAATATTCCAATGCAAAGTGGCAAAGTTATGCAGATTTTGTTTTTGAGTTTTGTTTGGGAACAAGAAGAAGCAATTTCCCATCATTTTATTAGAATAATTAACCTACCTGAATAGCATGTTTCCAACCATCACCCCACACTTTCACGTAATACCTATTTACTCTATCATCTATCACCCTGACGTCGAATATCTTTAACACTAAGCTGCCTCGGGTCTCCTAGCTCGCGAGTGATGTACTGTTGAACAGGGTATATGTCTATTTCCTGATTTCTTCGCGATATTTAACCGGCAATCTCGAGCCGCGTTCCATATTAAAAAGCAGGTAAAGATAGGACACGCTTCGTCCTTGTTATGACACCCTCACCAAGTCCTTTCTCCTCTCCTGCTCCCCTCCTACTTCCCACCGTCCTCTGGAACTCCTAAAGAAGTACAGTTTAACAATAAACGCTGCATACTTATGTTTGGCTGTTGTGTAACGGACAGTAATAGTTCGGCTCGCAACATGCGTGGAAGATAATAGATGATTTGCGCTGTTCCGTGTGCTAATTTGTCTACCTGATGTCTATTAAGTTTACTGTTTATGTGACTGGGATGAGAGAGGGTGGGAGAGGGGAGAAAGACGGGGGCAGTGATGGACGGATAAACTGTATGTGAAAAGAAACAAGGAGGAGAGTGAGTGACTACATGTGTGCGTGACCAAGCACCGCGCGCGTGTGCGCTTGTGGAGATGAGGAGACCAGTTGAGATTTAAAAAAACGGCCGCAGTGCCCAGCTCATCACTGATGAGAAGCAATCAGATGGGCACCGCACGTTCAGGTTTCTTTCTTATCTTCTGGCCAGGCTGCCCTGCGCTCTGCTCACTCCCTACTCCCCTACCATCCATTCCAGCTGCTGTCTCACAGGTCAGGTCAGGTCAGAACACGATGTTCTCTTCACCTGAAGACACGTGCATCACCCTTCACCCTTCATTTGAAGACACGTCTAAATGAGAATAATAGGGTTGAATTTTTACCCCCTCCCTCTTGTTCCTTTGCATAGTCGCTGCTGGTTCATCACTGTAGAAGAGAATAAATGCCACAACATAAAAGACTGCATCATGCATTCATAATAAATAGTTTTTGCCACCAAGTAGATCTCTAGACTCCATGGAAAAGTAAACGTTGCTTTCAGTACTGTTAAACACGGATATCTCTTCTCAATCTTCCTTTTTGCTGGATTTTGTGAAGATAATTGAACGAACAATATTTGGAAAGATTAAGCTCCGTTCACCATGCGTTATTTGAAAGATTTCCTCCACAGTTTTAATTTTTTTAAAGTAAGAATTAGACTATTTCTTCCCAAATGAAAATGTACGACAAGTAATAAGAACAATATCACGGCAATGTACTGCACCATGCCGTTTTAGCAACTCTTGTTCATGTAATCAACGCCAGCATAAAAAAAATCAATGTTACAACATGCTGGATTTCTGATTTCTTTCCTGAACCTTTTTTGAAACTGAATGGTAAAATCAAAATGCTTCAGCGTTCACCTCGTCTGGAAATGAAACCTTTATTATATGGAATAGCATTTGTTAAAGTAATGATTCGTGTTTCCTTGAAACAAAACCATGCACTACGTAAGACTGTGGGCGCTATGAAAACTATATTTTCTGTGAACAGATCTGACTCAGCAGTTTTCAACAGTTTTCTTTATAAAGTTTTTTAAAATTCTGATTTCATATTCTTTTCTACTCACGCCCATAAAATCTTGTTAATTAAAAGCGTCTTTAGTTTCCGTCGGCGGAAAGGGGAGACAATTTGATAGGCGGCGCTGGCACACAATGCCTGCCAGCTTCTGCCCTTGATGGCTTCAAATAGAAAAGGGGATAATTTTCAGAGGATTGAAGCGTGCCACCAGAAGCGTCTATTTAGCTCCATGCCAACATCGTCCATTGGACAGGTGTGCAAATCGATATGTTGCACGTAGTGTGGTTTACACCTGGATTACCGAACGGCAGCTAGCAAACAATCGGGTGTGATACCAGGAACGGCATTGTCACACACATCCTGGAATGCGGGTACGGCGGATAGCGGGGTGCAGTGGCAGTCGGCCCGATTATTCGCAAGTTCCTCGTCGTAACCTCGGTTGTAACGGTGGCTTGCAATGTGCGTGATTCAGTCAGTCTTACCCAGAAAGGATAGAAAGATTTGCAGTATCTTCATTTTACTTTGTAATGCATCGTCTGACAGAAGCGATTGGGACATAAAAAGATAATTAAACGGTTAAGTTTTTACAGATCTGTTATGTAGGCAAACACTTTTTTTGGGGGTGGGGGGCAGGAGAATGTCGGCAAGACTTCATCACTAGGAAGACGACAGGCAGATGGGAGGCGGGCAGGAAGCCTCAGGTGCGAAATACCTGTCGTGGGCTGCTGCAGCTGAGCACTGCAGGCATGACAGGCTCGCACACGTCGGCTGTGGCCACACTCCGCTCACTCCGCACACGGCGCGCGCGCGCCCTCTGTACGCTTGAGGGTGATGGATTGAGTCCGAGAAGGCGTCGAGGCTCTAGTTCTCCTGTTATACGACAGGCGGCTTGTAATACAATACATTCAGAACGCGTAGACTGGGGCAAGAGTGGGAGACAGCTTCCTGCCGCGGAATGAACAGCCACTGCGAAACAGGGTGGGAAGAACAGAGGCGGAAGAATTTCATTATGGATTTGATTTCGGAATACGCCGGAAAAAAAGGGGAAAAAAAGTTGAAGCTGAGGATGAATTAAAAATCCAATGATGGTGTGAGAGGGATGCATATATAATGAGTGGTAAACTGACATTGGTTAGTTTTCATTTGTCCGAGGATAAACTCGAATGCAACTTCTGTAATAAAGGAACTTGCTGTGCTTTAATCATCAGTTTTCCTGTTTATTTTCACGTTCTAACTCGCCTCTCTCTTTTCTTACTTTGTCATAATAAACCCAAGTCTTCGCAATCTTTGTTCATGATGTCTTCGTCTTATGAATAATTTAGCATGACAGGGGAAAACAATTCTTCCTCAATGATGTTTTTAATAGGTCAGCTTTTGTTTATTTAAATCCGGCCCCAGAGAATGCCAGTCCAACCAGAAAATAAACAAATAGCGGTTGTACCATCATCTTGTGCTCTTGTAACGTAACAAGGTTAATGATGAACTTTCGTTTCGTGCTTTGTAAAAAAGTTTGTGATGAAATGTTTCTTAGTCTCTTTTTCGTCCAAGGCCTAGCGACATTCGTGGGCACGTTCAGCGAACTAGGACGCACATTCGTCCAGTTAAGAAAGGCCTTTTTGTGACATATCCCATAGCATGCACTCTGCGCAGAAACTTTGAGGTATTTTGCTGTAACCTTTTTGTCCTTTCTCCCTGGTTTTCATATCTTCTGCACGTCACCAGATACAGCGGCGGTGATGAATGATGCTCTGCCTGTCTCCCTCGTCCCACTCGCCTGTTTACCTGGACTGCCCTTCATCGCGTCCTCTGCAGCTTACGTGGAGGGCACATCCACGCCAATTCATTCTTGTCGGGCATCTCGAGGGGTGAGGGGGGGGGGAGAGAGATAAAACGAAAGTCTCCCACAGTTGTAAATGAGCTTTCCCATCCCCCTTCTAAAATCTCAGGATAGAGGTATTCAAAATCTTTCAGCTTTTGTGAGGTGTCTACTTCTGCGTTGAGATTATCGCCGTATCTTTAAATGTTGTCTGGTAGTTGAGCAGAGAGTAGATGTAGTTGTTGTGGGGGTAAAGGGAAGGAAGACTGAACGTCAAGGCGTTAAATTCGTGAGTGACAAGCTATGAGTTCCGTCGTTTACTAAAACAGTGTGGAAAGGGATTCGACACAGCCAGAAAATATGAAGGTCACCTGTGTTTCAAATACTACTATTTTAGTGCAACAGTCACTCGGCACATCATTTTTCTGCGATATAGGCTATAATAGACCGATGCCGTACGAATTTCTAAATGCGTGACTACTCTGGTTTCCAGTAAATCAAAAAACCCGTTTCCGCCATATACTAGCCTCTACCGTAGGTTACCCTTCCTTAGGAAATAAATTGATTGAGTGTTGCCAGTCTGTGATGAGCATTCACTGTGTGCTTACAACTTAACGATCAATTTCTATCAAGATTGTTCCTGTTCTTTGTTGTCTCCCTTGTTTCTGAACAGAGTACACACAGAGTCTGGTCGGCTTTATTATGGACGAATAAATCAGTAGTACTAATGCGCCTGTTTCTTTTCACGCACCTTCCACCTCTTTCAGCCCCAGGGAATCCACTGACGGTATGTGCTGTTAAAGCAGTGTATGTCGTCCTTACCCCACTGTCCCTCGGGTACATACTGGTTGCGCGAAAAGGTAATTTTCATTTTCAGCATTAAATTAATGCGAGATATACAAGAGTTTCTATCCTGTTTGTGTATTGCGCCATGACACTTGCTCATTCGTAAGAGCTGTTTTCGTGGGAACACAGAAAAAGACGTCAGCTGCATGAACATGACAGACGGAAGATGAGACGTGATGCTGTTATCCGGAGAAACTTGTTTCTTCCTCTCGACCTTTATTCACACTTCCTCTCTCCTTCCCTTGATCTTCGGGAAGTCGGCGAAATTAACGAGCATTTATTACCCACTGGAGGCACAGGTGATGAATCGTGCTCACGGTCCGCACGCATACAGGCTCCATTGTCCTTCCCATCTCGACCCCCATCTTTGCCGCCTTTGTTCGCGTCTTTGTGCCCTGGGCTGCGGCCGAACATTCATCTTCATCCTCTTCTTAAAGATGTCGCTCCTCCCACTGCTTGACCTGGCGATATATGCACGCCTGACATGCTCAGAAGTAAACTTCGCCTTGATTGCGTGCTAAAATATTTCCTCCGTTGCCAGTTTCTAGACGCTGGACGTTGTGAAAACTTGGTTAGGATACTTCCTTTACATGGATGGCATGTTCACAAACGAAACTTAATAGTTTTATTTTGCCAAACAGTATCTCTGTTGCCAGTTCAACGCATTAAAGTTAGATCCGGTAAAATCTTGGTTAATTTAGCATTTGTCTGGCTAAAAGAATTTGCATTCTTTGACTTAATAGATCAGCATACATAAACGCGAATTTTAAAAAATCAAACATTGCTACATGACGTTTAAAAAACATATTTTGACTTGACGAGATTTGACTAAATACTGTGTTATGGTATTTTGCCTCTTGGACAGGAGAACACAACCGACAACATTTACAATTGGTGTGACTAACACTGTATTCAGAGGGATCAGCAATGGATCGCGTGCGCGTTTTTGATTCGTCACCTTAGGGGTGACAAAAATGAGTGATGTGACCACGTGACATACTAGGAGTGACACCTGGCGACTTGCGTTGGGACATAGACGCTTCTTACGTCCCTTGTTTTGCAGATGCAGGGATTTCTCTTGTGCTTACTTTTTTCCCTCAGGTATTTAAATCCCACGTAAGAAATTGTCCTCTAACTTGGTTATTTGTTATATGTCATTTCACACACACACAGAGAACCTGGCTCTGATACAGAACTGTTTAAGGTATTTCCTAGTCAAGACTAGAGGTCCGTTCCTGAGTTTAGCGAAGCCAGTGATGTCAAAGAAAACAAAATTAGTTGAGAAGAGCAGCGGTCTTATGGATGCCTCCTCTGATGTCAAACCTAGGTCGCACCCTTGCATATTCATTGGCCAAGTTGAGACAACTCTTCTTTTGTTGTCGTTCTCTTTCCTTGTTCTTACATAAGCCGGATGACCGGCCTGCAACCTCCTTCAGTTCCCGAAATAAACATATTGAGTAGCGGCAGGACGGGCGAATAGACACAGGACTCGAAACAAAGCAAATGCGGTTTGCATTTTCCCATTGTTTTGCCAGACTCCGGAACGAGTGAACACCCTATGCGTCAACGGGATCCACCCGAATTTTAATGACATGCTTATGGTGATGAAGTAGATAGATGTTGAAATTAAACTATCGGATATTGGTTGAGGTGGATAAAGGTTGGATGGCGGGGGGGGGGGGGGGGAGTAAGTGGGGTTGTGGATGGGAACCATACTTACCACTGTTATGTGACGTCCCCGCCTTTGTCGTCTGTGAGAGGGCACGCATATGTTTGTAGATGTGTACGCCGATGTGAGTAGGTGTATATGTGTGCATTGTATTGTGGAAATCTAGAACTAGCGGGTTTCTAGTACGGTTTACTTTAGACGACATATCTTATTTCGATTCATTCGCAACCCTTGCACGACTTAAGACCAGATACATGGCGCTAGTCTGATTAGATCTGTTGGGAATAAATCGTTTGCAGTCTTTCGATTTTGTTGGGGGGTGGAGGGTGGGGGGACAAGTGCATATTTCGAATTTTTACCAGCTGACTGCAGACACATCGTAACTGCTTGATAATTGCGTGATAAAACCCTCCTTTCATGATAAAGGGGGTTTTTTCAGGAAAAAAATCGAAAATTTTTATCCAATCCAGCCATTATGTAAATTGCCAAATATTATTTTAGTGCATATAGCACTGAAAAATATTGTTTCGGCTATAGGGAAGCGTACATACTGTTGCTTTCCGGAACGACAATCATTACATCGGTGTGTTGCCAGGGACGACCAGCCGTAAACAGTAATCGATGACACTTAAGCTGGAGCATGCCTATGCTCATCGCAGTGTTGGGTGTACAGGATACGACAGGATAGGACAGGATTCAGACATTGACAAGACAAAAGGGGGCTGGGGGTGGAACTTAACTGTAGTAGAAAAGGCAGCATTATTCACGTACCAGTCCCTCCCCATCTCGCGGCGTTTTTACATCTGTTTCTCTGGCTGTTCTGTTCAGGTGGCCGACGTTTTCTTTGTCTGATGCTACCTGAGGTCTAAAGGCGTAAAGACAGTAAGATTGGGGGAGTGCGCCTACACACTTGGCGCGGAGTGTTAATTCGCATGGCATCATCAATCGTGACCGCTCATTGGACAGACGATAACATTTTTAGATCTGGAATACATTAGACCATATGTGAAACGAGTGGTGTGTAACAGCTGTTATCCTGGCTGCGTTCATGATCAAAACTTGTAATCCACGTGTGACGTGTCCACATTTGCCAAAGCTTCTTTCTCTTTGAATCCTCTCTGCTTGTCTATGCATATGATCAAGGTGCCTGCGCTCTCAGAGAACTCAGAGCAAGGCGCAGGGGGGGGG
>SMGT01008603.1:71960-99563 GCA_004794575.1 Lanistes nyassanus
GGGGGGGGGGCGCTGCCTACGTCCGTTGCAAAAAGAGTAATGGTCACTTGGCCTTCACAATTTCTTGAAGTGCTAATGAGCGAGTACATTTTGGGGCCGGGTACTGGGCGCAGCACTAATTCGTGAGAGGGGGGGAGGGAGCGGCCTGAGCCAATTGTTATGATGTCATCGCACACACTAAACGTTCTGGTGTGGTTGT
Source organism: Lanistes nyassanus (assembly GCA_004794575.1). NCBI lineage: Eukaryota > Metazoa > Mollusca > Gastropoda > Architaenioglossa > Ampullariidae > Lanistes > Lanistes nyassanus. Next base: position 72,160 of record SMGT01008603.1, read on the forward strand.
TTGCATATACTACACGTGCGCATTTCCATGCTTCATCGCACATGCTGAACACGTTTGCGTTCTATTGTGTACTACCACTGCTTGTACGTTGGTCGACGCATTACTGCCCACTGAGAACTCCAGGCTGGCTCACTATCAGTATCAAGCAAAAGCCACAGGCCAAAAGCACAATCACAGGTTAGGGTGGAACAGTCACTGTTTAGGGTGGACCACTCACAGCTCGGGCTTGGTAGTTTGTATGTTTTCTGGTAGAACCTTCGCTGTCACTCGGTCTGTCTCTTCTATGAATAACTTGAGGATGTTACGAAATCCATTGTGCATGTGAAAAGCCGTGCAACCCGAGCGTGACCCCTAGCCGTGAGTGGTTAATTTCAAGTCCCTTTTCACACATACAGTCTCGATTTGCACCTCCGCCGCTCTCAAGCAGTGTGAAAGTCACATGTCGTCGATGTTCTATCGTCTTTTGTCAATAGCTTGCCTGGTGGATGGAGGCTTGGTCTTTCGGGCTCTGATGCTCATGGTGGCAAAGAGGGTGGAAGAGGAGGTTTGTGAGAGGTCCGCGGTTGGTATAGGTGGGATATAACCCAAGTGATCTGCGCGGACTTGCCACTGTCTTGTTTTTATGCTTCAGTGGGCAGCATCAAACGTGTGTGGCTTGAGGGGCGTAGGGAAAAGTTTACGGGTGTTAATACAGTTAGAATTAGATGGTCTTTGGCGTTTATAGTTTGAAAAAAGTTACGTGAAGTGCCTGTGAGTGAGATGCAATGAGAGGATGGGGGGGAGGAAGGAGAGTAAGGTTTATAGTCACCTACACAGCTTGGAGTTTGAGTCCTTACCACACTTTCATCGTCATGCATTCTGATTCAGGCTGCAGGTAGAAGCTTAGCTGGTACAACGACATTATCATACAAACGATCGAATCACTTTGTAGTTAAGCTGGGGTCCATTTGTATGTGGAGAAAGAGTTTCTTAAAATAAATTTCCTGCATTCCCTTAAAGTCTGTTACACTTCGGTGGAGAAAAATGAAAATTACTGAGGGTAGATTTTTGCGCATTACATCTATATGCATCTACACTGTTTAAATAAACTATGAATGTGAGCTGTTGTAACATTCACTTTAAAACTCCTTTCAAGACTAATAAGACACAAAGACAACGAAAAAAGCGACACGACGTACGGTTTGTTTAGACGTACTGCTTTAAGCCCCCCTGCTACGGAAACTGCGGTGAACCATGCGGCTGAAGAGGCATTTGTACTGCGCTCGCGGTCTACAATATATTTCTAGATGTCATTGCGCTCCCCTGTCCCCACCTGCTGTTCTGCGTCTGGTCACAGTGACCTACTCAAAGCGTGTGGCATCAATTTTGTGATGTCACGTTTTGTACTTCAAGTTTTGTGAATGAGCGCAGCACCTGCCCGTTAGCATGAATTCATTGCTTTATGTGTAGGATCGAACGTCAAGCATGGATTCATCACTATATATAGTTTAGTACAGTGTCTGCAACGTCGGATTCATTTTAGCAGACTGTCGAATCTCACCTGGTGAGGCGCAAGTGTTGTAAAGAAACGGCCCAAGGTGATTGTGCCCTGCATGGTCTATCACGCCCCCTTACGTGACGTAATTTAACAGTATAGCTAAGAGCAACAACGCCTTCAAAATTAAAAGCTACTGCGACGCCTGGATCAGGCTTTCATCTCACTGCAGTCCTTTACACACTACTCCCCTCCCTTCCACCTGTATATCTCGTTAATTTGCTTTCTACCATTGCTACTCCAGTATTCTCCCGTATCTGAGTGCCCTGACAGCCTAGAAGTCGCCCATTACGTGAACATCTTGCAGTGCACCTGTACCAAAAGGGAGGAAGGGGAGGAGGGAACCTAGCCTAACTTCAATTCGATCGTTTTCGACAATTTCTTGTCTTGTTGTGATGCTTCCTATAGGTCTGTTGCCAGAAAAGAAATAAAGTTCCTTATCAGGGAACCGCTAAATTTAATGACGCCTACTCTCAGTCGAATGACGTCATCGTAGGCTGGGATCCGGATCGTACGCAAAGATCTTGGAGATCTTTACCTTACTTGAGCGGGACCCAGAGCACCTGCCTTTCTTGGAGAATAAACATTTGTTGTCAGAATTAACGGTCAGTTCTTGGCAATAAGGCACACCACATAAATTTGGGTCTTAAAATACAGAGCTTGTTAGGAGGAGTGATAGGTAACTCGTCTGCACAGGTTTACCAGGGCTGGCGGGTGTCAATTATTGATAAATCCAGCACACAGTGAAGAATACAGCCGGCTGCGGTCACAAGGGGAGAGAATTGATCAGTTGCGTAATCTTTGATCAAGCACGTATACGTTCCAGTCTGCTTGTCAAAGCCTATAACTTCCATGGAAATTGAGGTGCTCAGGCTATGAAATGAACAAGTATTAAATGGAATGGGAAATTGGACAGATCAAAAGAAGCAGATGCTAAAAACAGATGATTCAGCTTTGTTTCCCTAAGAAGGTTTTTCAACACACCCGTGCACATGTGCATATAAATTATAATAATCCTTTCCATTATTTCGCCTCTCCTGCCAGGTTCTGGAAAGTGATTCATCGATTGTATACACAGAGTTGTACATGGAACATTGTATTTTCTACTACCAACAGAAAGGCAAACTTAAATGATGTTTCCTTCTGTATCTGACATACTGCAAAGATACATAATTTAAACTATAAAAATGACTATGGGATTCCGCAGTTCTTTATCATTATATACACGTTGGCGCAACTCTCAGGATGTGGAAATCTGTATTACAGAACTAATCCCAAACAGAATCTCTGTTTTCTATGAATCTGTCTGCCTTGCTTGGTTTAGTTATATATTTTTGTCTGTTCTGAAATGGTATTCCACAGCATGCATGAGTCTTAAGGTGCTCTGTCACATTTATGTTTGCTCTTTTGATTTTCTGAGGATTATATGTTGCACTTATGTTGAGATTCTACAGTATGGGGCAAAGCGAAACAATCAGGTGGCAGAACAATTTGGTTCTTTAATTAACTGTGGGATAAAACCATTTAACTTTCTTCTATCTTTATATGCTGCTTTTATAGTTCGATTTTTTAAAAACAGCATGTATGCACCCTTAATTTTGTACTATTAGTGTAAGCAGATAGATTAGGGTAAGATTTCATTTAAAACAGTTTTAAGTGGTGGTACTGCATTTCCTTTCCAACCTGTTATGGGGTCTTAAAACTCTTTTTCTTCTTGATAATTCAGCAGTTCTTGGGAAGCAAGTAGACATCGTGGATCCAGAATCTGTCCACTCCAACCAAGACGGTGATCAAGCAGAAGAGGTGATTTTTTTGTTGTTTTTTGTGGTTTTTGGTAACCTTAAGTTCTTGCTTGGGCTTAATGTGGAGCTGTGAGAGGTATAGCCCCATTGCGAGAACTGTGTTTGAAAAATTACAGAAATGAAATAAGAGTTTCAGAGATTTAGTTTGTTGTTTATTTTGTAGTGTCACCATGACCATTAGTTTTGCTTTTGTTGCTCCTGTTAACACTAGCCACATTGGCGACACTGACAATAACATAATACATGCCTGTTCATAAAAATACCATCTGAAATCTGTTAGCAATTTGTGACCCCTTGATTTCAACAAGTTTTGCTTAAACTTAAGAATCTGAACGATGAAAAGGAAATCTTTTAAATTGAAGATATTATGATTATTTTGCCTCATTGGTGTGGTAGTAGTACAATTGTTCTCATGCTGAGCAGCTACATCTGTACTTTAAATGTAAATTTGTTCTATTTTTTTAAAAAACAGACTAATGCACAGGACTATGAAGACTTTTCCCCATTAGCAGTGGACACCAGCACTGCCTCATATGTCGGGGTAGATTCTCCACCACCCTCAGAAAATGGCCATCATAAGCTCACTGCTGCATCCCTGCCACTGCCTGTCATGCTTCCGGTGTCTCCGTCGCATGGAACAGGGACAGCAACCAAGGGCTATGTCATGCCACCAGTAGCAGGTGCTTCAGACATGGCAGGAGAACTTGTTCCCCAGTCGCTGTCTTTTCTCTCATCATCAGCTTCCTCTCCTCCATCTCCTGGTCCATCCACTCCATCCAGCCTTGCCAGCAGCTCAGGTCTGGTTGAATCTGCGGCGAGCAAGCAGCAGCAACGCAGAGGGAAGAAGGTAGCTAAAAATAGCAACTGTGCTTGCAGACAAGTTTATGCCGATAAATCATGTAACATGTACATCTTATAAGTGTGTGATCCATACACCATGATTTCTGAAAGATAGTAATAATGTAACAACAACCATTCTAACTAATAATAGTATGCAATTGTGCTAACCAAGGTGTGGAACAGTATTTTACAATAACAATGCCTTCATCTTTGCCCCATCTCCCAGAAAAACAATTACATGTACTGTATTTTAGTTGAATATAAGGAAGAAAGTTTAATGCATTGTTGATGGAAGCTGAAATTCAGAAACAGGTCCTAAAAAGACAATATTTTGTGGCTCAGATATTAAGGACTACCTGGAGATAATTGCTGGGAGGGGTTTCAAGATTTCATAATATTTGTTGGCCTACTGTTTTGAGTTTTCTTAACAGAGAAAACCTTGAAGGTCACAGCATTTCTCAGTGATTTAATGCATGAAGTGTGATTTACAGATCATGCCTGTTGCTGGAACTGATGGCAAAGCTCGCTGGCAGTGCCCTATATGTGGCGAGGAGCTTTCGTCTGACCATGACCTGACAGTCCACATTCGATCTCACAATACTGCTCAGTCTCAAAACCCAAACACGTGCACCATCTGTAACAAAGTGCTTAGTTCCCAAAGCTCCTTGGACAGACACATGCTTGTCCACTCAGGTGTGTGGATTCCCATGATCGTGTAAAGTATTGGATTGTTTTAGTTTGTCTGTATTGTCAATTCATGCACATGCACTTTAGAAGATTTTGACTGGTTTTATGTTTTTCCCCCAGCAGATTTTATTAAGTAGTCAAGTTATGATTCTATTTTTATACAAATAATAATATAATTGTTTCCATTCTGGTCAAATGCATGTTGATCCATCATATAATAAGAGGCATTCATGATTTTAATGAGTAAATTAATTCCAGGTGAACGCCCATTCCAGTGCAAGGTGTGTAAAATGACCTTCACCACAAATGGCAACATGCATCGCCACTCTCGTATTCATGCTAAAGGTGAGCTCAAAGCTGCGATGAACCAGGCAGGATCACAAGAGCTGACGACTAAAGCTTCCAGATCCTCATCTTTGGTCACACCCAAATCCTCTCGTTCATCAAATCTAACTCGTGCAGAAGGTAATCTTGTCAGCAAAGGGTCGGCCCGATCATGGCACAAACCTCAGTCGTACACCCACAAAGATGTCAGTGCCAGCGATATTCTCCTGAAAAATGTCACATCTGGAGTAGATCTGCACCAGGTACTCCATGGAAAGCTTCCACAGTACCAGTTCCTCTCTTCTCATCCATTCACGTTTGGCTCACAAGGCCATGCAGACACCAGCGACATGCCTTCCTTGGAGCAGCAGGATCTCAAAAGGATGTTTTTGCCAGAAGAAAGTACTACATCTTCAAGTTCTAAGAAAAGAAAGTATGATAATGGAATTGGCTTAAAATCAGAAACTGAATCTTCCATTAAAAACCAGGGCACACTTCAGCCTGAATTGGATAGAGTCGCCAGTGAAGGAGATGTAGCTATTGACCTGACCATGACAGATACTGCAGTAAGTAAAAGTGAAATGTCTGTTTTTATCTGCCTCTTTTTCCCTCTGCTTTTACTTCTGTATCTATCCACTGGTGTGCATGTTTGAATGGTCCAATTTTGTGATCTTTGACGTGCTGCACCATAACCATTGCTTTCTCTTGGACAGAGTGTTTTAGAGTTTGCTGTCATTGTACGTATTTCTGCATAATATTTTGCATTATTAAAGACATTGCCAGAAGGCTTACTGTTGAGAATTTTAATGTGCTTTTTGCCCCCCACCTCACTTGTAGTGATTGTTATCTTGATTTTTCAGGAGGATACAGGCAAGAAGGACAATGCCTTACACAATGATGACACCGCACATTGTAGTCCTTCAAGAGAATTGGCTTCTAAAGCTGACCCACATCATCACCTTCATGACCAGTCACTAGAAGAGGTTCACTGCCACTTGTGCAACAAGGTCTTACTCAGTGACTTTGGCTTGTCGTCCCATCTTAAGACTCATCACAGCAATGCAGAAGTTAACGATGTGTTTGAGGAAAGCATGGAAGTTGATGTCCGTAAGGCAACAGAAGATTTAGAAGAGCTGTCTAATTCCTGCAGCACTTGTGAAAAGGCTTTTTCTTCTTCACAGAAACTTGTTGTCCACAACCGCCTGACACACAAGCCCAGAAAGTTATCTTCCGAATTTGCAGTCTCGCTCGCATCATCTCCTGTCAAGCAGCCACAACTGAATGGACTAACCAAACATCTTGATGCCACTGTCCCTGGGTTTTGTGACTTAGATTTTATGGACTTTACTTCTGAAAAGTTTCCCTTGGTTGCAAAAGTTTGGTGTGAGAAGAAGCCAAGACGCAGTAGCTCGGTGTTCCACAAATTTTCATGCCCGGAGTGCGCCTGTAGCTTTCCAAACTATGGCTCGCTGGCATTGCACCTAGCCTCACACAAGCCAGACAGCTGGACTTCATGCCCTCTTTGTGACTGCTACTTTGTTAACCCAGACATTCTGCATACACACTTGTCAAGACATATTGCTGATAGAGCAATGACTCAGGCACTGCAGCTGAAAGACAGTGATGCCTGTGGCAAGCCGGAGTCTATGGACAAGACTGACTTTATGGCCATGCTGGAACTGGTCTCAACAAAAGATCTGAATCAGTCACACAGAAATGAAACCATCCTTGAATCGATCACCAAAGAGCCAAATGATGAATATTTTGCAAAATTAATAGACATGTTGGCAGTCAAGAAAAACACAGGGGGAAAAAGCTCAAACCCAGGACATTCAATGAGTGAGAAGGACACGACAATCTTTAAATTGTTAAGCTGCACTGATTATGCCCGTCAGAACTCTCCTACCTCATCTGCTGCTGTAGGGGAATTTCCGTCCAAAATTCACAGCCCAGACCTGCCTCCAAGCATGTTGTCCTCAGAAGCATTGATGGTGTCAACGCCGATGTTTCCAAGTGTAGGGAGTTCAGCTTCAGCAGCTGACTTACATCCGTCCAATTTTTCTCCCGTGGTGCCTCATGGTTTGCAACGCATCGCAGGACATGGGGCATTTACTCGGACACCTGGTTGCCCCAGCCCATATGGATCTGAGGAAGGAGATGGCTTGATTGATGCTAAGCACAAAAATGTCTTTTCATGCAAGTACTGTGGCCAGGCTTTCTCCAACTACCGTGCTCTTAAAGGTAAGTGTAGAGCAAGAGCATACTTTCATGTTTAGAAGCAGACTTCAGTAACTAATTGGTAGATAAATTTAAAGCGACTGATATGTTATTGTCTGTGTCAACAACAACACTTTGACATTGAGGCTACATGAGTAAACCCATCCTCAGAGTATAAGATTTCTATTTTAGTAAACTGTGACCTGTAAATGAAAGGTTTATTTTCATGTTTAGTTTTAAAAATAATCTTTGTTTCTTGCCATAACAAACCTCAAGTATTTTTTTTTATTTATAAACAACAGCTAATCGATGATGTGGTAAGACAAAAAGATAAAAAAAACTGCCTGTGGTGGATGCTGTAGTAATGTGTATGTATCTTTGTCTATTGTGATGTTGCCTGTCACTCCCGGATGTTTGGTTTTGTGTTGCAATTGGTGCATTTTGTACTTAATTTGTGTTTGTGTTGTATTTTGCACATACAGTTTAATGCCAGTAAATTTTTGTTTTTAAATTGAACAGTGTATGCACACTTTTTGTGGGGCCATGTTTTCATTTAACTTCTGTTTTTGTGCCTGAGTATAAAATGAAAAAAGAGGACTTTTTTGCATTCTGTTTATGTTTAAAAAAGATTCATTTGTTAAATTAATCCAGTGGTGTGCTGTATTTTTGTTTTCTTTTTCTGGTGCTATCACTTTGCTTTCTTCAATTGAGCCATCTTGGGGTACATGGTGTGTGCATGACTGCGTGCTGTACTGAGCAAAATTTATGAGGGCTAAGCTTATGGTCTTAGTTAAAATGTAGGAGCTCTCTAGATTATTTAAAGTCAAGGTGGTGCAACTCTGGGTTATGGAACTGTAAATGTGCATTAGACTCTGTTAGGCTGTGCAAGAGCGTAGGGATTAACATCGCAAAAACAAGTCTTGCTTGCCTAAATTATTGTGTATGTGGCTGGTGCATGTTGTAGTGAAAGTAGAGACACTGGTAGCAAAGCATGAAATTGAAATATAGTACAGTTGTAGTAGCTGTATTACCCTGCAGTATTATTCTTGTGAATAGATGAATTTAAAAAAATTAATTCCCTGGCATAATATGATAAAGTTGAAGTGAAGGTGGTGAGTAGGAAATTTCCTATCCAAGTTTTAGGAAATCGCCCCTATGTGACAGATGTTTAGTACCAGTAGATTATCTAGATTTCATTAATTTCATGTATACTTATTTCTTTATTTTAATAATAACAAAATTTACGATCAGAAAGTTGCTTGCTGTGTGATGATTCAAAAATTCTTGGTAATATTATAGATGCAGTGTCATCCCTTGTAATGTTTAAAAAAATTTGTTTTGGTTTTTCCTGTTATTCGTGGACAGCTTTACTGAAAACCTAGATTACATTTATTTATTTTTTAAACAGTCTTTTTTTTTTTTACTTTAGTATATAGAGGATTTATGGTGTTGAGTTGTGAGAGACAATGTGAGAGTCTGCTTCCAGCTGTAAGTTAACGAAAACCTCTTCTAGACGTGTACTGCATGTGACTCTCACTGACTAGAAATTCTGGAAGCAGTTTCAGTGAGTAACAAAGGTTCAAGGAAGTTTGCAAAATAGTCTTTTTTTAAGAAAATGAACAGGTTGCTGAGCTTTTATTAAATTTCAAAGTGATTGTACAGCTACCATCCACGTGATAAAGTAACATAGAACCGTTTATAGCATAAACAGCCACTAACCCTTTCAGCTTTCATGTCAATGTTTACAACTGCACAGCCCATCCTTGCTTTGAAATTTAGTTCTGCCACTTTAAATAAATCTTGTCATCACCTGCAGGCCACACCAGAGTTCACCTGGGACTTTCTCCTTATAAATGCAACCTGTGCCCTTACTCAAGTGCTGACAAGAGCACCCTGATTCGACACCTACGAACACACAATGGAGAACGACCTTTCCAGTGCCTCATCTGTGATTATGCTTTCACCACCAAAGCTAACTGTGAACGCCATGTAAGGTAATGATCACTTGACTTTTCAACCTGTTTGAAACCAGTCATCTTTTAAACTTGCAGTGTCCTTTTTTTTAATCCTAAAGGTAAAAGGACTTATAGGCCCATACCTGTGCACAAAGTTGAGGTTTTTCCATGCTTAAAACTATTATTTCTCCACTATAGATCAGTTAGTGGATCTGCCTTTTCCTTTTTAAATTACTGATTTAATCTGCAGGAGATTTTTCCCTTCTGTTGACCATTTAGCCATCAGATCAAGAGTTATCACTCAATCCCTAGGATCCCATTGCTCATGTCTGGGACAAACAAGATTTTTTTATAGACTGTACGGCAATTCTGTCTGCAGAAAATATTTGCTGAGATTGGTAGTACAGTATTGGCATTTTTTACAAAAATTGTCTGTGCCACTTCCATGTTACATCTGAATTGCATCATCTCAGAATTAACTCCCAGCATGGGGGTGATGTTTTTTCACCTTACCATATTTTCATGAATATGGCCTCTGATTGTGCATACTTGATTGACAGTGGCTGCAGGTCAATTCCCTTATTAGTTGATGATGTCCTGTTTTTTTTCTTGAAAACAAAATTATTTAGTTACAAAATAAATTATTATAAATATTTCCAAGTGATAGTCACATGCTCCTTTGTATGAATATTTTATTTTATTCATTGTATGTGACCTTGAAGTTGCTCCAGTAAAAGCTGAAGAAGTATGACTTTTTTTCAAGTGCCTTAATATTGAGAACTTTGTCTTTTTTTGAAAGGAAAAAGCACGAGAAAGTAGAGAAAGAGGAAATTGAGAAGGCGATTGCGCACAATAAGTACACCACTGACCTCTCCACAGCACTAGAAAACTTCCACTCACCTGACACTGTCTGCAAATATTGTGGCCGTGACTTCAAGTTTTTCCGTGCCTTAAAACACCATCTACGTTCACACAGCAGCTGCCAGCAGAAGCCATTTATGTGCACCAAGTGCCAGGTAAACCCAAAAGACATTCCTCCCATTATGAATTTCTTTCCCTCAAAATGCATGTAAGGGACAATCGAGGTGCACACATCAGTACATATTTGTTATCCGTTAAATATACTGCATAGCATTGAGAATATTTCTAATATTGACAGATTCTATGGGGTTTTCATATCAGCAACCAGTTTTCTGTACATGTTTTACTATACTTAATGTTTTAAAAGCATATGGTATAAAAACTTTTTCTTTTCAAAATTCTGTTTAAATATATTTTTCAGCTACACCTTTATGCCATCATCAGACCTGCTAATCACTGTATATGGACTGAAGAATGTCGATTTTTGTTACAGGTGGGCTTCTCTATGAAAGCCAATGCCATCCGCCATGTTCAGAAGCAACATGAGGAGGTGCTGCAATGTGACATTGAGCACTACATCCACGTCAACGAGTTGGCTGTCACCAACTGTGAAGGGAACCAAGACAACGAGCATGATGAAAGCATTGTTAGCAGCAGTAGTGACGTTTCTTCTTTCACAGGCCCTTCATCCAGCCTGAAAATATCTATGGGATCTACACCCCCTGCGGCTCACTTAACCCCACTGGATCCAGCTGAAATGGTGCTGAGCAGTGGTTTATTAAGAAACCAAAACTTCAGTCAGCCATTAGACTTTAGTTTGAAACATGCTAGCATGGCTGCTCGTTTGTCGAAGTTGCTGTCTGCCCAGATCAAAAAAGAAAAAGTAGGGAATAAGCCAGAAGATGACAATCAACCCATAGATCTGACCACAAAGAAAAGGACATCATCGACCTCCTCCTGTTCCTCAGTAGCCTCCCCTGCTCCTGACGTCACTAGTTCAACTCCCCATGTCAAACAGGTACAAAATTCCTAAGGAGAGATCAGCTCATGCAAATCACATTAATCTCTTTGAGACTTCTGAAGATCAGCAAATCACTGAGATTAATACATGCACTTAAAAACAGTTAAAACTTGTTAGTTGGGAATCACAGTTATTATATTTGATCAAAAGAGTTTATTTAAAATATTTTAAGATGGGAACATTTTGTATCCCTCAAATTTAAAGACTTCTGATACACTGAAATATACATTTCCACAAGGGAAAAGATTTTACCTTTCATCGCAACTCACTCTTGCCACACCCATCCATGGATGCTAACTGGTACATTATTTTAAATGTATTTGCAAGAAACCAGAGAGTGGATAGATCTGATTTTCTAGGACACTCAAATTTGTGTGCAGGCTGTGCATACACCTGCAGCATCAAGGAAGGGCTCGCCATGTGCTCTGGAGGCACAGCAGAGCACGAAGATTCCTTGCCCGCTGTGCCAAAAGACCTTCTCTGTGAAAGAGGAGGCATCTGCCCACTTGTGTGATGTCCACCAGATTCCCTCTTCTGCCTACTCGGATAGTCTGCTTAGCAGTGATGGGAACAACAACAACACTACAAGCCCTCACCTCGCACATTTTCTTCCTGTGGTGATGCCAGCACTGCCCATCTCCGCTGTCATGCATGCAAATTCTGCTGCAGCAACCACAGGGTTTACAGCACATCCAGCATTTGCTTTGGTGCAGCAGCAGAAACTGGCCTATCGAGTGCCGAAGAATATACATCCATCTTTTATTCCTCCCCACCTTGCTTCAGTCAACAAAGAGCCAGGAGCAAGTTCAGGTAGTTAAAAACGTGTTCTTAAGAGTGAAAGTCTTTTGTTACTGAAGTGTTTATCATGCATCCCACTGTATATCCGTTTGCGAAGCTGCAATGGGCAGTATGTTTCAAGCACACCACACCGACACAAGCAAACACAAACATCAGCTCGGAGTCATAAAAAAGAGTTTAACAGATAGGGGAGGGAAGGTGATGCGTAAATTCATCTGAGCAAAAGTTCTTTGACAAACAGTTTTGTTTATGTATGTGTCAGCTTAAAAATTTGTCCAAGACCATTTTTCAAGAGGATGAATATACCACTGAAATACCTTCTATATACACTCAATGGTCATGCTTTAGGTTTGCAGTATCACAATTAGTCCAGGAAAATACATGACCAGCAGTTCTTTTGATGTTATAGGCAGTGATTCAGGTTGTGATCTGGCTTCCGTGAACAAAATTCTTGATGCAACAGACGCCCATAACTTCCAAGCCTTTCTCGTGCCTCAAGCCACAAGCTCTGGGAGCGAGGACAGCGACCGCCACTCCGCCAACTGGGAAAGTGGTGACGAGGAATCTGACCGCAGCTTAGACCAGCTGTATGCACAGTCACTACACAGCGCCACAGCGACGTGCAAGAATGTTACTGAGGACACCACCCATAGCAAAGATGACAGCATGGAGGAGGAGGAGGAAGCGTCTGAGGGAAAGAATGAAATGCAAGATGAACTGGAAGACTCTGATGAATCTGGCAACGACATTTCCTTGACAGTCTTGGTAAATGATTGAACATATATTACAGTTCCTACACTTTTAATTGTTTAATGACCTTGGACCATATGTTGAAATCCAGGCTAGATAGCTCTACCCTATAGCTATGTTTAAATGCTGAATTGGGCTATAATTTCTGAACTGATGAAAGCTCAATTGTTAAAAAAAAAACAATGCAGCATCTAAGGTCATTTAAATATTCTGTTACTATGGGCACTGTAGATATAGGGATAGAAGTAACTGACCATGAATTATCCATGCTAATCCACTATCCTAGTTGAGATTTAAGCCTGAACTTGGCTTTTCCATGAATGTCCAGGGATCATCTGCTGCATATAAGAAATGAAACATTTTCAGTGAAGCAGTTTTCAGGACTGTTTAATTGAAAACACTCCATGATACCTCATTCCTTCATTCTCTCACTCTTTGGCCATGTTTATGTTTGGTTACTTGCGCACATGGATGTGCATGAGTGCATGCACCTGCACACACGCTTGTGTATAAACTGAAGTGTCACTACTCAAATGTCCTCCACTTCAAACTTCTTTTAACGTATGAATTATTGTATTCTTAATTTTATTTTCAGCCAGAGGTGAAGGATCGTGAACAGAAAAGCATGAAGAACAGTCCTTCAAGTGTAGACCACTTCCCAGTGGCGGTGTCTCCAAGGAAAGCGGACGAAGATACAACAACACAGAAGAAAAAGCGTAACTCGTATGCTGATTCCCCTCACAAGCTGAACTGTCCACACTGCCCACGGTCCTTCCCTTGGGTGAGCTCTTTGAAGAGGCACCTTCTGACACACACAGGTAATCTCTTCTTTTGATAAAATACCTGTGTTTACTGTGAATAGATAAAACACAACTCTTATTCTGTGGATAACCAGTGAACCACTGGTAACCAGTGACTAGTGTGTGGGCTTCTAGGTAACCGAGGACCAGTCTGAGAGATTTATAATGAAGGGGAGTGTATATCATTACTATTGGAGAAGTGCTTCCATAATAAATGTAGCTATCTCCCTTCTCCGGCAACATGCCGCAGAAATAGAGGACCTGGTGGCCTTGCTCCCATATTTAGTATTGCCTGTTACATCCTTTGTAACACCTATATAGAGAACATCAAAATACTTCTGGATACAAAATGTAGGATGCATGCTTAGCCATCCTAAACATGTAATCACTTTTACGGCATATGCCTTTAGCAAATGTGCCTTCTCAAAGACTGACAGGTCATTAAAAGTGTGTCTGACAATACATGTAGTACCAGCTTTGATCCATTTACATGTACATCGCTAGTTGTGCAACAAAGACCTTGTTCTTAACTTCCAGGTCAAAAGCCCTTTAAATGCTCACGCTGTCCAGTGACTTTCTCCACCAAATCGAACAGAGAGAGGCATCTCATCCGTAAACATGGTGTCAATATGCTTGATCCAGCATCACGCCAAACCATGGATCGTCCTTATAAATGCCATTTGTGTGTTTTCAGCTCCTTCTCTACTCGAAGTAAGTTTCTCTGTCTCCATGTCCTTTTGTTTTGTTTTGTTTGTTTGTTTGTTTGTTTGTTTTTGGTGGGGGCTTCAGTTATAAAATTCACAGAATAATTCAATTAAGATGTATCCTTACTTACTATCCTTATGTATCCTTACTTTTAAAATCTCCACAACAATTTACTTTTGAAGAAAAAAATCTAATATAAAGCATAAGACAAAGACCCAGCAATGCTAACCATTTTACGTACCATAAATAAAAATGCTGTATGGAGAGAACATGATTTGCATCTGTTGCATTCTGACAGTGCTAAACAAAGATATAATTTTGGTGTGGCATGTTTTCTGTTGATCTGTATGAAAATCAGTGGGAAGTCAAAGAGTCCATGAGTACTGTAAATGTTTTTTAGTCTGTAGCCAGGGGTTCACAAGTGATGGCATTTGCTTTTGCGGACTGTCAATGCATATTCATGTGTGTTAGTAAATGTTCTTGTGTACTTGGTACTCACATGTTTATGAATTTTTGTTCATGTGCATTCACTTGTGTTAATGGTTAGATAATGTGCAGCAAGAGCATGCTCAGGTGATGTCATTCTTTCACACTTTTTCATTAAAAAATGGATAAACTTATTTAATGAAATGATGTTAAAGAGGCAGATAACTTTTTACTCTTTTTCATTTATTGCTACTGTGCCATTCAGTTTAAACTCTAGCAGTTAATCTGTTGAAACGCCCTTTTCTCAAGAGCTCTTTGTCCTTTCAAGGTAATCTTTTGAAACACTACAAAGAGAGGCATCCGGAGCACAAACCCCCTGAATTTTACCAAGACAGGTTATTAAAAGAAGATGATTATTCAGAGACTCTTGCAATGGAGCTGGACACAGGCAGTTCAGATGAAACATCACAACCTAACAGTAGTTCAAAGGTTGGTAGCAGAGCTGCAGAATTGTCCCCAAGCATGGATGGCACATCAGAGGCAAGTACTTGGACTCCCCCCATTAGCATAACTGTAACAATCGAACGCTAACATCCGAATAAACATAACTTATATTTGAACATCAGCATTTGAGTGTATGTGCTATTTCGTATTTTTGATTGTGTGTTTCTCATTGTGAATTACTATTTTATTATGAGATTAACTTAGTCATTACATTTTTGTGAAACAAAATCAATATATTTCATTTTATTTACTATTATATACAGTATGTGATAAAACATTGTTACAGTAGTTGTTCATTGTTGAGATAATGAATACAAAAAACAGTTCAGACTTTCAAGCACACAGGTTATTTATATGTGTCTGAAAGTGATGGCGTGCAGAACATGCATGCACATACAACTTTTTAGCAATAAAAACTGGTTGGTAAATACAGTGTTAAAAAACCATGCAAGATCATTTCCAATGTTTTTACTTTGTTGGAGTGCAGGCTTTGCAAACACCACCAACAAAGACAAAATCTGTGGAAGCTGTTATTGCCACGTTGATGAAGATGGAGGCTGACTCTCCAAGCACAAATTACACTGCAAGCAACTTTGATGAAAATGATGAGGACAGCAGTGATAACCAAACTCAAAGCAGCGACTTGCAGTTTTCATTGTCCTCATTCCACAGTGGCATAGCGGAGCGCCATGTGAATCCAGAGAGAGACAATTACAATGTGGACAAAATAACCCATTGCTGGAAGTGTGGGGATGAGTTCCATTCACGAAAGCTTCTTGTGAGACACCTGAAGGAACATAACATTGACCTTCCTTTCAAGTGCTACCTGTGTGATGCCTCCTACGACAGCCGCAAAGAGTGTCTTTCACATCAGGAGAAGCAGCATTCATCTGACTGGGCCGTCCTCAAGGTGAGGTGCTTTAGGTTAAAGAGTAGCAATTGGAATTGCTGTCATTATTAACCATTGGCAAAACCTTGAGCAGGATTCAGGGTTTTTCTCTATCCCTGGTTCAAGAGATGCAAACTCTTTTGTATGGGTATATGTATATGTAAACTGAAAGCTGTGGCCTACATTTGACCAGGAAAAAACATTGAAAAAAGTCCTGTATAACATCTTGCTCAGCAGTAACAAATATTTATAGCATAAAGTGTATTGACATTAAGAAATGATGGTGCATATATAATGAATCTTCATACCTTTTCTGCCTAGAATGTACCACAAAAGTTCTTGCCAGATTCAGGAAGCTCTTGACTGTACATAGTAATCATATTTCAGGCTACCCTTTTATGGTGATGCTACCAAAGCATGGAGAAAATACAACACACTAAAATCCACCCATTCTTAAAATAAAAGTCTGTTACATCTGTAGACGATCCTCAGTTTAAATGTTTTTGTTCATGCATCTTGACAGGAAAAGAATGGCGTGGACTGTGTAGAAGAATATGGTGATCGCCTGGATCTTATTGTGGAACGAAACTGCAAGACCGGTCAGTTCCTGGAAGATGGAGAGGATAATGAAACTGTTAGCATGGGAACTGGGATGGATGATGGTCAAGCGGAGGTAATGGCTTCAGACTACCTGCAACGTAAAGTATATTGTTCGCTGTGTCCCAAGAGATTTTGGTCTCTGCAAGATCTGCGTCGCCACATGAGATCTCACACTGGTATGTACAGAGAAAAGCTCCCAAAGTTCTTTAGCTATCATCTTGAAAGAGCTTAATGTAACTAATGGATATAAATTATCAATTTATTGCTCCTTTCCATCAAAACGACACTATTGTCCTTGACAGAACTTGGTAGGTCTGTGTGCAGCTTGACTTTTCCCTAATCTGACCCACAACTTTTATTATAGAATTTGTAGTTTGCTATTGTGATTTTCAAAGTTATATAATCTGGAACTGCCATACTTTAGTGAGGAAATGGTTCTATTAAGTTTCAGCTTCTGCATTTTAGTGTAAAGACTTGTGCATATAATGGATTTGTGGTGAATGTTGGAAGTTCAAAAAAGGTTTGTGCTTCAGGTGAGCGGCCATTTGAATGTGACAAATGTGGGAAGCGGTTCACATTAAAACACAGCATGATGAGACATCGTCGTAAACATGGCAACCATGACTCACCGTCTGCATTGAGCGATGATGATGATTCTGTCCAGGGTGACACCTCAGGTAAGAATAATTACTTTTGAGAATTCAGTCCATACGTGTGTGTTTTCCTGACACTGACTCAGCTTCCCAAATGATGTGCGTGCAATTGTGTGTATATGCATGCATGAACACTTCTGTTTGTGTATATGCATGCATGAACACTTCTGTTTGTGTATATGCAGAGAGTGAGTGAGAGAGAAAAAAGTTGAATCTGAAATGCCAGTTTTTTTCTTCTGCACAACTGCAGGCATGATCCACAGAGTTATCCGCCCACCACACCCAAGTGTTGCTCACCATCCAAGTGTTGCTCACCATCCAAGTGTTGCTCACCACTCCACAGCAGTGTTAACGGTTAGCTGTTAAGAGATCCTGAACCTATAGAGTTCTCCTTGACTTAAGTTTCTGTTGCATATATGTTTCCTGTCCCACCCATCCCTCACGCTCCCTTCATGAGTCATTTACTGTCAACATCTATTTCACAACAGTTTGTTTACATTTAGAAGTGTAAAGGTACATTTAGTCTGGAATCAACTTTCATTTTCTTCCCTTATGCGCATACACCAACAGAACCTTAAAAGAATGTGGTAACACTGGTTTCATTTTTTTAACCGTTGTTTTATTTTTAGCATTTTAAGCTTAAATTGTAATGATTGTTTTAATCAGAGCTCAGTGGCAGGTATTGCTTACAAAATCTTTTGATGTAAAACAGTAGATATGGTAGTAATGATGTTGTGAACAGGCTGTGTTACAAAAGTAAAAAAATAGAAAGAAACACATGACTGCCGCTTGTAAATGGACCTAAGTTAACAAAAAGGAACTGAGCCAAGGTACACTAAATGACAGTCAACAGTTTTGGGGCATTACTCCTTTATCAGGAGGACACAAACACAAACAGATGAATTAGGGTACTGACTATAACCTGTTAGGTGACCAGGGGGTGCAGTAGTTAACATTTGCCACCAAAGCAGTGAGAACTGTGGGCTGTGGGCTCAGACCTCGACTTGAGCACCTATTTCTACTGCTGCAGCTCTGTTTGCAGATTAGTCTCTTGCCACGAAGTATCCTTAGCTGCTGACTTGGTGCAAAACACCTATCAATCGCTCTAGCATGATTCCTTATATGAAATTACTGTTGTTCTTTCAGAATGAAAACAGTTCTGTAACTGCTGCAGACAAAGAGGAGGAAAAGAACAGCAATGATGGGGAAGATATGTTGCATAACCTTCTTGGAGTGGAGAGCTCCACCATTGATAAGATTATTGATGCCAAGGACTCGGCAGCCTCTTTGCTTGGAGTATAATGTGGATTGTCACCCCTACAATATCAGTAGGGGGCGCTTACCTTGAGAGGGGCACCCAACTTCACCTGCAAGACAAGCATCTCGAGTGATGGCCAAACTGGAATGGTGTTACTGAAGTGTGAAATGACCAGAAACATTCAACAAGACCAGAAGCTGTAAAGATCTGTAGCCACACATGACCTAATCACTTGCAAACTGTTCTTTTCCAAGTTTTAGCTTGCAATGCTGTCGTGGCTCAAATCTGGATTTAAAAGTATAAGATTCTCCATTCTGTACTCTGAAAGCTTTGCCTGAGCAAAGAACTGCATCATGGGCTATTGCTGTTTAGACAAGATTTTGAGAAAGTGGCACACAGTTGTGCTCAACACCATACCATCAAACCATTTCAGTTCCTTTCATGCCAGATGTCTTGGCTGTTCTCAAGAAACAACAACAGTGAAGAATGGTATGCGATAACTTTGAAAAGATCGACTTGGAATAAGCAGTGAAAAAGATATGCAGCGCTTCAATGACAGTGAAAAATTACAACTTCATTGACAGACTGGTATTGTAATCACAGCTTTTCTGAATTAACCAGCACTGATGGTCCTGATTAAACTGCCTAATGTCACAGAGGCTAATATTGTCAAAAATATAGATGTAGACAATAACAAGTGTACTGGCTTTAGCTGATCATGGTTTTACAGCATCTTATTCATGGACAAACAACATCAAGTTATACTAGACATATCTGCTTCACTGACAGAATACATTAGATGTACTTCTGCAGTGAAGCAAGTTCATGGTTCCGTCCCTTTTTGCATTTTGTAGATGTGTGCAATTGGCATCAACGTTTTATATGCAAAGGTCTTTAAAAGCTGCTTGGGTTTTTCCCCTAGTTTCTTGGCTCTCAAAACTTACACATCGTATTTTATGGGAAAGATTGTATACTATGCAAAATTCTGCAACTGTAACTTGTAAATAGTAGTGTGTCATAAAGTTTTGTAGATGAAAACGACCTCACAGGAGCTAACAGATCTTTTAGAGAAGGTTGTGGAAGCCAAAACCTGTGGTTCCACATGGAATTATCAAGTAAGCTCACAGGTGAATGGGATACAGGTTGATGGCTAATGTTCCAGGTGTGAGATTTTCTTGAAAAGCTTAGATAAGCATTTTTAGAGGCTGCATGATATCTTCATGGGTTTCAAGACCACTAACAGCTGTGTTAATCATCTAGATTTCCATTGCTGATGACTTCATGCTGGCTGCGCAATTATTTTTTGACAAATTTATTGTTACAGATTTTTTTGGAAATTATAGCTGTTGTTGACAGAGGGTGGTGTGATAGCTTAGGACACTGTATTTCTATTGTGCGATGTTCCTTTTGTTGAATTTTGAATTCTGTTTTGGAATAGTATTCACAAGAGTGATATATACACAACCTCTGGCATTTCATTGTTTGCACTTCATACTTATAAATCCGTCCTCAATCATAGTGTGTTGTGAAACTCTTTATATGCAGGTGATTTTCTTTGTAAAGGGCACCCACAAACTGATGCGTAGATCTGCTGGCTGAAGATGACTCATGTCACAATATGTGATTACATTTATATTGGAGATCTGAAGGAAGATGCTGAGCATAAAGAAATTTTTAAAATTTATGAGGGCATTGACCCTTAGAAATGTTCATGCAGAATTTGAACAGTATTCTAATACTTTGAAATTACAGGTATTTTGCTGATGCAACTTCATGGTCAAAAACTGGCTATGCTGAAACACCAGTTCACAAAAATCTTTGGAATAGTGTTTCAACCATGAGTTTTGTAGTTCGACTTGGTGAAGCTTTGGCATGTGCAATCTTTGTTAATTAAAAAAAAATGACTTCATTTATCATCAGACAATTTTAAACTGCTAAATGTTCAGAGTAACTTGCCTTAAAATGGCATAGGTTATTTTGCAGTCATGAAAAAAATTAGCAATATTAGGATATATAGTCTGTAGCTACAAAGTACCAGCATATATTCCAGATCTTAGTTTGTCTATATGTGTACTGGCATACTAGAGATACAGTTCTATACATTAAATAATTTGGACAGTTGTTCCAAACTTTGAATCTTACTTCAGTAAAGGTGTCCTAAAATGGTGACGTCTTAAACCACCAATGATTGCAATCTTTTGAGCTTATCAAGACATTCTAGATCAGCTGATGCACTAATTTTTCATTCTAGATACTGTTCTGCAAACTCTTCATGTTCAGTAATGTTGTTATTAATCAAGGATTTTGTACAGATTAAATGTTTATTGTGTGAATGAAAAACTCATCTGTTCCTTTCTTCTTAATGAGTGGCTTACTGCTAATGGTATTATAGAATGTGTTCATCTTTGAGACCAAAACTGTGATATAAACATAAATTTATATCGAAATGTCCAAAGCTCATTTGAATTATAGCTTCAAAGAAAGAGTATTTGCTTTCAAACATTTTGAAATAATTAACCTTGTTAACAGGCACCCTTGATGGCTGTCCCAGTTCATTAATGATGGTCAAAATGGGACATTTTTCAGTAGTGATATGACAAATGATTCATTTTCATTGCCTGGACTTAACAGAAATCATATCTTTCTTTTGTCTATCACACATTTCAGTGAGAAAAATATGGATGTTCAAACATTAACGAGTTAAAACATTTGTCTCAAAATTATCATGTTCTCTGCTACTTAAGAAATGGCCGCTGCTATCTTTAAAATGGTGCATGCATTCCCACATAAACAAAATGCCAACCAACTAAACAGAAAAAGATAGTTCAACTATGAATTTTGTTGGGGTCCGACTGTATACATCTTTTAAGATCAGTAGATATTGCCTTATCTCACAAGAGGGCATTGCCAGTAAAGTGTCTGCTTGACGATGGCAGGTTATGTGGAAATATTTGTGCATCTGAATTTTACAGCAAAAATTTTCCTCTAGGTGGCTGGAAAATTTGTTCATCCCACAAGAACCCGGTGTAAAAATACAATTATTGACCCCAAATGGCACACACACACATGCCAATGTTTTGTAACCATCAACCATTTCAAAACAGTCTGGGTTTTTTTCTAACAACAATTGTAGTACTTGGCTTGTGTGTACATCACTTGCATGTTTTAATAACTACTTTGTTAGTCTTACTGCACCACTGGACACATTGTAACAATGTCAAAAGTGAGTACAATTAAGATAGGAGTATTTGTTTTATTTTTGACTAATTAACTACTATGGGAATGCACTGTAGGGATCTGAATTTAAAAAGTGTATAAAATTCTTAAATGTTTCACTTTCTCTCTTTACAACTGTGTGAAATGCATAATCAGGGTGTGTGTGCATATGTGGTTTGCATATTTTCCTAATTAGATGTTATGTGATCTGTTGTTTTAAGTATTTGCAGCAATAATCAGTGAATTATGCAAATATGTGTTATTTATTTACAACAAAGTATTTATAATGAATCTGTATTAACCTTGTAAACTTAATGATAGCTGTGTTCAACAGTTGAAAATTTTAAAAATAATGTGTGTGTAAGCATCTGATTGAATATATTGTGTTCTTATTCATTATTTTCCAGTGTTTGGAGTGTATTTGCATAGAACTGCTTGTAGTGAAATAACTTTCTGGTCTTGATATAGTAACTTATATAAAGTATTTAAATAGAACAAGAAGTATGAAAGCACATTCCTTGAAATTATTTTAAAAGTGCATTCCAGTGTCTGAAAGCAGTTCATAAGATGCTTGCTGATGTGTTCTTATTGTTTCAACTTGTAAACTTCCAGCTTTTACTGTAATAGCTGAGAAAGGCATTAGACTTAAGAGCACTGTGTCTAAATGCCAGATCATGATTTGAAGTTTGTTTCTCAGTTAATTTCTGAAAAATATCAATCCTTGTTTTGGATCATGGGCCCCAGTACTTCTTTCATCAGCTAGCACACTTCAGATTATTCAGAGATCTTTCGCTGCACAGACAAACTGTTGGCATTGAAAACACTTTATCTTAAACCAATCTCGCCATGATCTGTTGTGTTTGGTAGATGCCGAGCCTTTTGTAATCATTCTACTCCACGACTGCCTGTGTGCTTGAAGACATAACCTAGTGAGTAAAACAAATCACCATTTTTCTCATCTACTACTTCAGCATTTGACAAATTGACAAAGCGTTGTCAAGGATACATTATGCTTCATCCGTAAAACCAGTTGTCTTTTTTTGTGGAGGTGTGGGGGGAATTGGGAGAGTGTGTATGAGCAGAAGATATTCATCAAAAGCAAATATTGTTAACATGGTTGCCATACATATAATTGAATTTGTAAAGCAATGTGATAAAATCTGGCAGCAACTGGAGTGTTGTGAAACTGATTGCTGTTTTTTTTTAAAGACAAGGATGTAAACAGAACAGATGGCTGGCTTTACTGATCTCAAGTGCTTGACCAACCAAAAACAGAAACTTGATCTGCCACTGTTTCTGACACCAAATAGCTGCTCTTTTAAAAATTATTTTCAAGCATGATTAGTTTCGGCAATAAATGCTTTTTCTACTGTTTGAGGTGTTTCACTTCTGAGTGACAGCAACTGTAGCAGCAACTTCACAGACTTGCATGTTACACAGTGAGCAAGCCAGTGAAATTTGTGATCAGGAAAACTTTGTTTATACTTTGTTAAAAATGACTAAGGCTTCCACCTTAATTCAAATATTCTAAAAATGTTGATTTTAAATAAGCTGGTTGTTTAGTACATGTACTAATTAATTGGCCTTTCTCATTCTCCCTGCTCTCAGTCTGTCATTCATGCATCCTTTAGGTCTGCAAATGCAACAAGGGTTTTAACTGCATAAGATTCTTTCACATATTGCAATAAATGAGCAACACAAATGCATAGACTTGATTTCAGGCTAAAGATGGTATAAAATTTATGTAGAATTGAAGAAAACTTAAACACATTTCGTTGATACAAGGTAAACCATATCACACGTGTTTTTAAAGACATCCACTTACAACCAGAAAAGAGGGAAATAATCTCAACAGCTGCTTATCTTCTCTGCAATAAAAGTGATTAACATTTCAAAGTCTAATGGGTTCCATGATTAATTTTAGGTACTGATGAGGATAAATGTTTATCAAACTCAAATGTCGAGTCATTTGACTTGCAATATATGTGCTTGAAAAGCCTGCCAATCAAAACACATCATGTAAAACTTAAGGGGACCTACTCTTATAATGGATGGGGATAGGCATACTTGGTAGTAAATTTTTTTTCACAAATTATATTTCTTCCCTGGAATACTGAATGGGTCAATTCCCCCCACCCCCTTCCCCAGACAGTCCACAGTCTTCTATAAAAGTAGACCTCTCTCCTGTCTGACTGGAGAGAAATACCCGTTGAGGTAGGAGCACCTTACCCTATTTTACATATGAAAAGACTGGCAAAAAAAGCAAGATTCCTAATTTCAGACATGGCAGCAGCAGCACAGTTGTGTTAGGTGACCATTTTGCCAAATATTGCCAAATGATCAGCAGTCCAAGAAATACACGGCTGATATTTTAGATCATCATCACAGCACATCCTTAATAATCTTGTGATGGTCAACAGAATCTTCCTTGTGATTCAGCATCACACGAACACCCTGCAAGGTCGCTGCTTGATGGTACATTGTCCTTTTCAGCTTCAGATTCTATCAAGCCTGTAATTCACCAAAATACTGTTTGTCATAGATGTAAAGCCACCGTTATGAAGAGCATCTGACCTTTTCAATCATAAGGTGAAAGGTACAGACCAAAAAAAATGGGAAATGAGTATACTGTATGCTGTATGTAAAGTGTGCTGTTTGGACGAGAGCCATTTCACAATCGACAGAACCATTTCCACACATTCTAAATAGCATCCACTTCAGCAATAGTTCTGTGAATGGGTTGCCTGAGTGCCTGTGAATCCTCTTCCATTTACAGTGTATTACAAAAAGCCTTTAAATATATCATCCACTGGGATTAATAGATTTCCACTGTATGTGAGATCTTTAATCAGATTGTCTGCTTGCCATGATATTCCTTTAACTGTGAAAGCATTAATAAACCAAACTAAATGATTTCTCACCCCTTCTCTGACGACGTCTGCAACATTTCAAACTTGGAAATGTCAGGTGCTCGACCCATCCATGCCAGAATACGAATGTATGTACGAATGAACCAGTTTGCCATGCCAAATGTGAAGTTTTCTCTCCATACCCGGTAGTCAAATACAAACCTTTCCACCCACCCCCTCAGGTGGCTCACAAAGCTGTTTGTTTTCACATCTTGGTAAACTCCAGTAATAGCACTGCAGGGAGGGCAGAATACAAAGAGTCTTGAAATAACAACTATTCGAAGAGATCTAGGCTAGATCACTTAAGAGTTCAAGAACTAAGCCTTGGGTCTACGCACACGCACACAGATGACTTTATGTAGCTGGTGGAATGAAATCTGATCTGATATGGAGAGGAATGGACCGATATGGACTGACAGAAAAAGACCAAATACAAGTTTTTCTAGGTTAAGAATAATGCTAGTTCCTCCACCAGTGAAAAATACAT
Organism: Lanistes nyassanus; assembly: GCA_004794575.1. Taxonomy (NCBI): domain Eukaryota; kingdom Metazoa; phylum Mollusca; class Gastropoda; order Architaenioglossa; family Ampullariidae; genus Lanistes; species Lanistes nyassanus. The sequence continues at coordinate 97,396 of SMGT01008603.1, forward strand.
CCTACCTTCTAATCTGAAGCTCTGTGTATCACCTACCTTCGTGCCATGATTCCATAACGATCCACAACATGCCCATGTTCACGAGTGATGGCTCGAACTGTATTTAGGTTTCTGTAAACAAATTTCAAGTCTTTAAATATTTCTGAACATGTCACATGATGATGGTTATTCTACTCAATGAACAAGTACTTCAAGGCATCTGACTTCTCTAAGAACGCATCAGGGGTCTAGTGGTTAAGGTGTCCACTTCCGAGGCGGAAGGTTGGTGATTCGCGCCCAGGCCGAGTCATATTTAAGACTTAAAATTCAGCAATCTAGTAGCTGTCCTGCCAGATGCCTGACACTATAGAGAACAGTACTAGGACTCACTGTGTTGCGACAGCAGTCCCACGTGTGCCAACGTTAGCTTGTCTAAGGAACGCTGTCCTGATATGCACCTAATTTGCGGCGGGACATTAAGGAATGGACATCCAACTCACACTTCTCTAACATAATCTTCAATGGCAGACTCCTTTGATTTTCACATGATCCTGGTTACACTTTTGTGGGATTATACTGAATATAAAATTTTAGATTTGTTTTTCAGTGGTATGGACTGGCTGACTTTAAGAATTCTATAGGTAGCCGACACAAGGATATTCAAAGCTTTGTTTCAATTTATTCATAAGACTAGATACTTACAGTCATGAATGGTTGCAAAAGACATCAGAAAACAAAGCATGAAATGCACAAATTGACCAAATGAACTAGATGCAAAATTTCCAAGGTAAGGAATATAATATACTGTAGGCTGAGCTACAAAAGCTGTTCAGACTTTAACACTACTCCGGCCTTCTTCATACTCTTTGTATCTCCCTCCATCAGTTTCATGCAAAGTAAAAATCTTCTGGGCCTATCAATAGCTGTTCTCTATTTTGAAGTGTTTTTTTTTCATTTAAAAATTATCTTTAACATATATTTTCTTATTTTTTCCTCTCATGTTTCAGACATCGTCACTTCTTCATTTCCTCACAACAATCAGAAATACTAATAAAACATTAGTATTTCTGATTGTTGCATAATGCAACAGCATGGTTAAACAGACGGCATGAAAGAAAAATACTGAAAAGTGTCCTGTACTTAACTTATTTGATAAGTGACCTAAAATTAATCATCCAGGAATTATTTTATAATTGTCCAGAATTGTTACAGACAATTAAGCTGCTTGTCCATGGAATCAAGAAGGGGAACAGCTGACACATCCTGCCTACTGGCGAGAAATGCTCTTTTCACATGAGGAAATACATGTAGATCGTTGCATTGTCCGACACACTCTTGCAGCACAAAACCAGAGAGTCTGATCCCCACTCGCACACTCTCCAAAAAACCCAAAAGTCCTGGGAGGTACTTAATCACTGCTGCTAGATCCTCTCTGAACCATTTTCTCCTTAGGCAAATAGCATTTCTGACTTGTAGTCAATGCACAGCACAACTAATCCGACAGGCTTCCAAATAAAATTATCTGTAACAACAGTTGCCCAGTTCTAGTTATCCCTTCTGACAGACAAGTACCACAGAGTATTCAGATACTAAGCAACATCTCATGAAACCAGATCAGAAGGAGGGAAAAAGGCAGGAGGTAAGGGAGACACAGAAAGGTACAGAAGCAATGAGGAAACACTAAAATTCTACTTTTATGAAACAGGCCACGCATGCAATCACAGAGCTCAGTGAAACAAAATGCAGGCTGTAAGAATTGTCTTTCCAAACTAATCACCTTATTTACACCAATACCAAATTATTGTACAAAATGTCCAGCAAAAATATTAAAATACTGTATTAAATAGCCAGCAATAATATTTAAATATTGTATAAAATAATAAAACCGCAGCAATATTTAAGCAAGAAGCATCGTCTCTATGGCAGAAGTTAATCAGAAAGAAAATGGTTTAAAAAGTTGCTGCTGGTGGTCAGGCAAGGAATTCTTATATGCTCCGCCATCAATTATTTCTTGTGTTTGATTGGGTGCGTGCGCACGTTCATCTCTCTCTCTGCATGCACATCCATGCATCCAGTTTTCGGCAGTACCTATGGTGATCCAGTCATTTTCAAATTACAAAAGAAAAACAATAGTGTACAAAAACTGTGCAAAAGGTAATGGGAACGTAAAATCACTTGGACTCCATTGA
>SMGT01008603.1:99813-128237 GCA_004794575.1 Lanistes nyassanus
CATTATTACCCTGCCCTTTGAGATCCACATGGACAGGAATTACACTAAAGTGTAACATAATTTCTAATATTGTGCCACATCAGATTATATTTTTAATATTTTGGATTTTTTTTTGGGGGGGAGGGAGTGTCAAAGTAATTTTACATGAATTACCTCATAAAAAAATACAGATCACCTGGAACTTGCCTATGCCAAAAATGCTAAACAACAGTGGTTAAAGGTAAAAGAATGCTTTGTGGGGGAGGAGGGAGTGAGAATTAGAAAGGGTGTGGAAAGAAGAGGGAGGGTTGTTTGATTTTGCACAAGCAACAGAGGAAAACAGATGGATCACAAAGCAACGAGACGGAGCCCCCAAACCAGTAAATATGTATAAGCGGAAAAAATGTCACACAGATGTACATTAATAATTTTTTAAAAAACCAAAATCATTCTGCATGCAATACAAAGTTCACAACCAAAAGCTTTTAACCAGCCAGGGACACAATGCCTGTCTTAATGCGAGAAGCTGTTCCCCCTACCTGATCACCAAAAAGCCAACCAGAGGCACAATGCCCGTCTTAATGTGAGAAGCTGTTCCCCCCACCTGATCACCAACAGAAGGCAGCGTGGCATGTCTTTCAACACAGCCATGATCTTGTCAAAGTGCTTCTCTGCCATCTGCCGCATGTAGGCCAAGTCGGAGTCTGTCATACGACTGGGAAGGGAAATAGTCTGTCTCTGGATAGGCCTCTGGACCAGGATTTCACAGAATATTCTGTAATCTGGATGTGCATAGAGAAGTGAGGTATCTGCTAAGAAGGAAGGCAGAAGAGGACAATACAGTATGTCTCTGACTTAGACTGTGCACGTGCCGACTTTCACTTGAAACGTCTTCTCCACAGAACACCACTTTAGATTTACAGAAAACAAGTAAGCATCGAGGCCAAAAGCGTGTTGCAGTTGAAGTTAGATGGCTCCCCCTGCTCTCCACAAAAAAAGAGGACTGTCAGTTCGTAGATTATTTTTTGTTTCTGAGATCTCATGGAAAGAAAAGGAACTATCGATGCATAGAGTTATATAGAGTTATGTCCCTTGTGGGCTCCACCAACTCTCATTTGTCAATAAACTGCAGGCATTTTCTTTTCTGGTGGGGGTGGGCATGGTGGTAGGGGTGGGAGAAGGTAACCCCATCAAAAAAAAAATACCCTGTAGGTCTGGCAAACAAATAGGGTAGGTTGGGTTAACGTTAAGCTCAACACTTTTCTTTTTACAACAGAGTTCAAGCCAGCAGTGGCAGCCATTGCAGCAAACATTACTGTAAGGTGAATCTGTGAACTGGTGCACAAATAACAAAACATTTATCACGAGCTACTAACGACCATTCTGAAAGGCAGTAGTCTTCCTTGCACTGAGGATTACTTTGCTAAGTTAAAAAAAACCCCATATTTTTAAGATGTTCTAATGATGCTTACATGGTCTCTGGGAAACAAAAGAGAGTAGGTAACAACTTTTTCCACATAGATTGTGCACCAAAGCAGAAGTCAGCACAGCACCTCTAATTCAGTGACCTACTGCAGATCCATACCGCATAATCAGGAGCAGAGAACTGGGCATGTCACGCATGACCTGCAGAACACGATCATGGATGATGGCAAACTCTTCTCGCAATGCCTGTTGTTGCTCAGGGGACAGATTTCTCCATTCTTTCCGGGTTACAGGCTTGGTGCGGAACAAACGTCGATTCTTTAGACGTATAGGTCTTTGCATGAGCATAATAGCAAAGATATGGAAATCTGTGAGGGGAGAAATTGTACTTTTGTGACATGCCCAGTCAAAAAAGTGTTTTAAAATCAGGAATAAACATGTCTATTGTCTCAACAAATGTTTGAGATTTTTATTTTGTTTGCCCTGATTTAAAGTTGGTTTACAACTAACCATGCCCATCCTAAAAAATATAAACTCACTTTTCATAAAAAAAAATAACACCCATATAGACTCTCTCTCCTAAAATTGACAGTACACTTCCTCCTCCATTTATCCAACATTTTTCCACTCCCTCCCCATTTTTCATTTCCTCAACAAAGATAAAACCATTAGCGCCCCCACCTCCCACCAAAAAAAAAAAAAAGGGAGAAACTGACAGTACTACTGTAGCCTTTTTCTCAAATAACCTTTGACGCCAAGTTCACAAGAAAATCTCTCCATGTCTTCCTCATTTTTCATGATAATAGCTTTATACAGCTTGCAGAGTGCTTTTCGCTGGGGTTGTTTCAAGGAGTCGTACAGCCCATGGTCCAGGAGAACTAGCTGAGCTTTGCCATCAGGTCTACGGCGAACAAACACTGTCAGAAAAGAGACGATACTTATGACGTGATCTACTGTATTTCCATCGCACACTGTCAACAGAACAGAGAGAAAGAGATGAGGGAGGGTAAACATAATAGCAACAATCTACTGAAAGGGGAATTTTACAAAATCTGTCACACATGGCACTATAGGTCTATGCATAACACTAACACAATGTTATGTCATCTTATAACATGATCTTAAGTTTATGTGGAAATATAATGAAAACCAGACTGTTGTTATTTAAACATCTATGTCTCAAAGCTCACCATTCCCCGGATGAGGGTCTGCATGTACAAACCCTGACAAGAAGATCTGATCAGAAAAGCACTGCACCAGTTTGTAATCCACCTGCAGAAAATGTCAGCTTACAAACAAAAGTAGTTTTCCTAAAAATGTTGAGATTTTAGGACATCTCCTAGCATTGAATTATGTGTGTTTATAGTGGTATTAAAATCCACATCAGTCCACATACTAACATCTCAAAACAATTTTTGTCCTACAGCATGTGTACCCACGGCTTCAAATACTAGGAGTTCCTCGGAATCTTTGTTTTGAAATAATGACTGTCTTTTGAAAAGAAATGAGGGCCCCTGTACATTCTGGTTTAAAAGAGAGAGAGAGAGAGAGAGGAAAAATCCAATCCAGAAGAAATGTATCCCAGGATGCAGTATCTCTGTATCCTGTTAGTTTTCTATGGGCAACACTAATGGATCCGAGACTACACATGAATATAAGGAACCCAGCTAGGAAAAACCTCTTACCACGCATCCACACTTGCATCATGCCCATGCGCTTACCTATGGATGTGTATGGATGCATGCATTCACAGTTACACCTACAGGAAACAGTGCCAGGGATATAATAAAAGTGCTGCTGGAATGGTAAGCACTGCAGGTAACACACAATGACAATACTCACATCTTTAATGGACACCCCCAGCTTCTTTATTCCCTCCAAATCACTTATCTTGACACCCTCAATAAACTCTGCCGTCAGAACTCTCTGTAAAAGCCAAACAACATCTCAGCAAAAATCCCATGAGATTTCTCTCACTGTGAGTGAACAACCAATTAACATCTCTCTTATGACAATGATCACATCCCAGTTTTACAGTGGACATTACCTTACAGGGGATTTTTAAATACTATTTTTAAAAAAGTAGACCTTTGATGTGAAGATCAGATTTAAATTTCAACCTGGTGAGAGGTTTGTCAGTGGACATGTGATAACAGTATTTTTTTTCTGGAACCTATATCACTGGATGTCTGTCTCAGGTCAAGGTCGTGGAGGTTAGAATATGGGTCAACTATTCACCAGTTCCAATCGATGTGTTAGCAACTATCGTGATGCTGATTCAAGCGCGCTAAAGATGAAGGAAGACAGACTAATGGAGCAAATTGTTGTATTGTCGGCTGTCACACCACTTCAGCTACGTGTAAAGGGTTATCTTGTGTAAACTTCCAAAAGAAGGTGAGAACAAAGAGCAGGACAATGAATCAGAGAGATGCGTTGATTCACGCTATCAACCGATGCAACAGCAGCAAGCAAAGATCTGGTCTTGGCACTTTCATGTAGTCTTGAAAAATTCTCATGCACTTTTGTATTTTGCAAGCTGGTATGAAAATATAATTAAAAACTTTTCCATTTAATCTAAACTATACGTTCTAAAATCAAAGGCAGCGTAATAGTTGATATTATTTTTTATCTTTTAACAGTAACCACAACAACATTCCTTTGTTAGTGAGGTTATGCAGAAAAGTTTTACTTAAAAAAACACAAGTATATGCATAATGTTCATTATGAAAATAGACTGAATTATCTTAGACTTATTGCAGTGTGGGATACAACAAACAAAGATGTGATAAAAATGATGTGTACAATATAAGCCATGCTGTCTGTGATAAAATAAGTACTCAAGTCTTATTTCCATCTGATTACTTTTCCAACACACAGACAGAATTAATTTTCTAAGAAATTCACTTATCCTATTAGGTTGTCACTTTTGAAAAACTATTGACATTTGCAATAATATGTCCACCGATACTGTCAATGCAGAAACCACAGATGTTCTCAGCCTTTATAAGCAATCACTGAAACACACTGCTGAATAAAATGCTTACTGAAGTTTTAAAAAATAAACCTTTCAAATGCAAACACAAAATACAAAGCATCGACTGGGCAAAGGAAGCCTAAATGATGATGCTGAAAAATAGTTACAGCAACTATATCTATACACATCATTTTTTTTATCACCGTCATTCCTTATTTGAAAAAAGAAAAACTAGCAGCAGCAACAGATCACAAATGTTAGCTTTACTCTGAAACAAGTGAAACAATAAGCTGCAGTGTTTTTGACCATCGTCACAACCGAAACTTATCATCGACCAGAACTAAACTTATCAAACTAAAAAGCTCAGAACATATCCCTTATTTTCAGGCTCACTTTTATCTTCTGTTATGATTATGTTATTCATTGTTCACAACAGTATGTTGAACCTGGTGTGTCTGTTTCGCAAGTCACACCACACTGTCACTGTACATTGTACAGTACATGTTACTTTGGGTACATGTCTTGCCTCTACTCAAGAAACTGTATTCATTACCCACAACATTCTTCAGTCACAAATATTATTTCATTGTAAGAAATCTACACTTTGTTTTATTCAGCAAGTAAAACTTAAGTATTGACTTCCAAAATCCGCTCAATATCATTGTAAGGCTCCATCATTAGATCATGTCTACCTCCAGACAGACAAACACCGGAAGAGGCGAATACCACGCACTGACTGCGTGACCTACTTTGAACCTGCTAAGCAGCAAACTGTTGGGAAAACCCAGCTGACAGACATCCAGTGATATCGGTCCATGATTTTGTTTGTTTGGGGAGGGGGTGTGTGGGTGTGTGGGTGGGTGGGTGATGTTAATACTTGATTGTTGCTGAATTTCACTTTGCAAAAGGAACTGCATTTATCAGCTGATGGAAACATCAGTTAAAAGAAATGCTATAGTCGATTAGTATTAATAAATAATAACATTCTCTTTAATTAAAATGCCTGTGCCTACTCCCTTAACACTTAAGTTCTTTTGATAATTTATTTTTACCAACTTATCAAACCGAAGAATTAAGTGTAAAAAAAATCTAATTCTAGAAAAAAATCTAGGATCCTCTTCAGAAAATCCTCTCACTTTGCTTGTCAGATCCCACTGAATCTTTGGCACATATACATAATGGAGGTGTTTCAGATCTTTGGAACACTGCTCCCCATTCCGTGCCTCCTGTTCAAAATCCAGTTCTTGCCGCAATGTTTCCTTTAAGTCCTGAATTTGAAGGGGAGGAAAAAGAAGATGGAAAAGAAAACAAAGCAGCTACCACAGATAGGTAAATCATATGGTTCATTTAGCTTTTGTTTTTAATTTATTCTCGAATTTATTCTTGAATTTATTGTATAAAAAAAACTAAAGGGGCAAAATTTTAACACATTCTAAAATAAAATAAATCTCCTTCCATCATCAAAGATGAGTGTTTACAAAAAAACTTCCCACCAAAAATACTTTACAATCAAAGAAAAGGCTATACAACAACATTTTATAAGTATAAAGTAGTGCAACCCTATCTGGCAAACTAGAATAAAAATGTGTCAGATTCAAGAAACATAAATCTGCATGGCACCGTGTACCTGAAGGACCCAAGCAAAGCCAAACTTTGGGTGAATCCATCCAATGACCTTTAGTAAGAACTCACAAGTACTGATGTCACCAGAAAAGCGATCTTGTAAGTCAATGTACTGGACCTGTTTGAAATGCAGTATAACCCTTTAGCTGATAACACTGATTAAAATCTGAAATAATTCCATCTACAGTGTCAAATGTGTGATATATTAACTGGACCTCAGAAAAATTGTTTTTAGTTTAAGACCATTTATAGAAACATTTTGCACGGTGAGAGGTACTCATGTAGATCATCAGTTAAACACATTGTTACAACAATAAGGCTTGTCGTTTAATGTAATGTGAGCAACGAATGTCATCTTGGATAGGAGGGGACAAAGTGACATAGCGTGTTGAGGAACACAGGGGCCAGGCAACTGCAGTACCTGCAGAAAAGCCTGAGAGCCCACCTTGTATATATGTGCCAAATGGAGAGACAAGATGTGTTTCAGACAGAAGATTCCTATCCCCAACCCTCTGTATATTGGAAGCAAACCCAAGTTGTTAGTGCTATGCTGTGGTGAACCCCCATGGCAATTAGAGAAATGGACTGTGGGCTAGAATCCTACTTCTATTTTTAATATAAATTTCTTTTTTCAAGAATGATCTAAAACTAAAAGACATACTAAAGACCATACTTTGCACATATGCATGCACATATACACACGTGTTTACAGAAACTCATGGTATCCCTTCAAAAATTGAAATTTCAATAAACATAAATTACCTTCACAGCCACTTCCCTGCCATCTGTGGTTGTGGCTCTGTGGACCTGGGCCAAGCTTGCAGCTGCAATAGCCTGGGTGCTAAATTTAGAAAACATCTCTGATGGCCTTAGACCAAAGTCCTCCAGAAACAGCTGTTCGACCTGAAAAACAAGAACAAGGTTCCAGCTTTCAGGTGACACATGGACCAGTCATGGGTGTTTCCAATTCTGTGTGATGAAAGCAGTTAACAACAGAAAAACTGAAACAAGCTACAAATGATACAGTTTCAACCTTTTGGGGCATCATCCCTTCGTCAGGACAACAGTATTGTACCACACTGTGCTGTCTTCATGTGACTTCACTCAGTTAAGTGCCTTGTTTTTTTCTACATCTGTTTGTGTTTCCCTGATTAATGTCTCTCTCTCTCTTTAGTCCGTTTGCTCCTCCGGGGAACATAGGGCCTCAACGACACTCCTCCAGCGGACTCGGTTCGCGGCGGTCTTCTTCAGCTGAGCCCATGTCCATCCGGCTGCCTTTATTTCAACCTCCATGCACCTCCTCCATGTCTGTCTTGGCCGGCCAACTTTTCTTTTCCCTTGTGGGTTCCAGTCGAGGGCTTGCCTTGTGATGTTGTCAGAGCTCTTTCTGAGGGTGTGGCCTATCCAGCCCCACCTTCTTCTTCTGATTTCTTGGTCGATGGGGATCTGTTTTGATCTCTTCCATAGGCTGATGTTGGAAGTTTTCTCTGGCCATCTGATGTGCAGGATGTTTCGGAGGCAGCGGTTGATGAAGGTCTGGAGCTTACTTGTGGTTGTCATGGTCAGTCTCCAGGTTTCCGAGCCATAAAGCAAGACTGCTTTCACGTTGGTGTTAAAAATACGAATTTTGGTTTGTTGTGAAAGGGCAGTGGAGTTCCAGATGGGACGTAAGGTGTTGAAGGCATGCCTGGCTTTGTTGATGCGGCTCCTGATGTCCTCCTCTGCTCCTCCATCCTTGCTTACTACGCTGCCCAGGTATACAAACTTGTCCACATCCTTGATGTCAACTCCTTGCAGCTGGATTTGGTCTTGCTGTTGATTGTTGATTCTCATGGTTTCTGTTCCTGATGAATGTGCGATGCCCCAAATGTTGACTGTGTCATTTGCAGCTTGCTTCTGTTGTTAACTTCTTTTACTGGAAAACTGTAGTCACATGTTTCATTTTATTGATAAAGAAGGATTTACATTCAGACATAACAGCATATATTGTAGGCACAATTTTAAAAAAAACATGTGGAATAACACTTCTTGCACTTTTAAACAACAAAGAACTACTACAGTTAACTTCACAATAATCATGCCAGAAAAGCATTAATAAACAGGCTCTCACCTCATCTGGTTTGCGGGTAAGTGCTCTGTCTTGCAAAGCCACCAGAACATCAATATATTCTCGAGGTAGAATGTGGTTCATGGACACAAGACCTTGACCTAGTTTGATGTAAAGGCCTCCGTTTCTTAAGCATCCTGCAAGAATACGTTCTGCTGCCCTTCTGTGGCACCCTCTGATTACCTTTTCATACTCTTCAGAATCCTCATCCAGATTCCACAAAGACCATTTATAATCCATCGATATGTTAAGTCCAATGACCAAAGACCTATAAATAAATATGTTAATACTGTTAACAAATAAAATTATCATTTAAAATATCCTATTCAAATATTAAATAGTTTCTCTTCATTGCATCATGGAAAAATCTGCAGCAAATGCATCGTATTCTATTTTTTGTTAAAGATCTTTCAGCAGAATTGGTATGGAAGCTGTTTCCATCAAAGTCATATTTTGCTTTCCCATTCTCTCTCCAAAAACTCAACAAAATTTATTGAAACTGAAAATTACCTGAAAAATCTACCTACACCTCCAATGAGAACTTTTATTTTTCTCCTCTGTGGCTCATCTGGAAACTTAATATATACAACAGTAGAGGCAGTAGCTGCTAGACTGGCACCTAGAACTAACTGGCGCCAGCCCCTTTGGGCTATAGGTGCAGAAGTTCCAGGGTGTGTGAAGACCTTTCGCCTAAGTGCAAATGTCTCAAAGAGAACTGAATGTTTCCCTGTTTCAGTTCTGCTCAGTCTTAACAAACCTTTTGCATGCTGCAACAAGGTCGAGTGAATATTCAACAGACACAATGACTGGCATCTCTGGGATGAACACCAAAACGAAGCCACATTTCTCCTGTTCATTGGGATAAATCTGTTCTTCGGGAAGACATTAAAGGTTATGTTGTGTATTTGTCTGCTACAGAACATTGCTAAACCACAACTTGTCTGTTCTCAGGATTGATGAAGAAACAAAAAGACCAAAAACAAAAGGGCTCCTCAGCTCAGCCTCTTGGCTTTCCCACGTAATGACCACGTCTGTCGTCTGGGCCAGTTTGCTTATTCTTTTCACTTGTTCCTTCTCCACGCCTGTACATATAACAAGAACAATAATAACAAGTATATAAAAGAAGAACAATCAACAATGGCTACTGGCTTAAAAATATTCATTATTACTGCAGTAATACTTAAACCAAAGTGATTTTATTCCTTTGCTACCACGTTACGTGGTACGGAACGTATATTACGCTTTATAATTTCTTCATGAGTAGTCTAATTTAATTAGACTTTGGGTCCACAGATATGTGGGTACGGCAATCACTGAATGAGTCACTAAATCACAGGCAATCACAATCGTGACAATGAAATGAGTTGAATGACGCTTTCCTTTGTTATATGCGCACACATAAAAAAATAATTCCATAGCCAATTTTACAAATTATAACCGTGAATAAAAGTCAATATAAAATTGCAATACTTCGTCTTAACCAGGCAGATCATCAGTTGTAGCTCGCCTGGCTGTTCTTTTCTTAGCTTCTAAGTTCTTGTATGGAAAGGTGAGGGTGGGGATGGGGGCAAAAAAAGAGAGTTCTCTCCCCAACTCACAGAGTACCTGGTCTTGAATTTGTGATGATTAAAATTGACTAGATTCACTTTTTTGAAAAAAAACAATGTTCAACCCTAAGAATAAAATTCGACTGCAATAGCTCAATTTAATTAAAGAGTTTAAGTTTACTGCAACAAATAAATATGAAGCCTACCGCTGTCAGTGTGAAGCTGCAGTAGAGCTATACTATAGATACAAGATCATGAATGAAGATGTGAGACTGAGACGTGATCGAGATCGCAGATCGATGATAGGCAGTTAGATGCAAATATCGGAGCTTTGTTTTACATAATGTCTTTGTTTCAGACTTCAAAGGCGTAAATGCCTCGCAAATCTGAGGTTTAGGTCACGAAAATGTTATCATTATGATTATAGCTGTAAATGCAAACTGAAGACTAGTAAAAACTATAGCAAAAACAGGTGGGTGTTGCTGGGTTTAACTTTACTTAACAGTGGGAAAACAATCTGGTTGTGTATTTCTGATTAATGATATTTGTTAACATGTAGATCAGGCAGAACATTTGATGCTGGGTGCATAATATGTCCTTTAAAGCCTCCATAAAAATTAAACGGACGTTCGGAGAACAGCAGACGATCAATTCGGCCTAACGTGAACTCAATGACGTCACGGGAACTTAGCAATATGGCGGTGAAAATGCTGAAACAAATCCCTGAATTTGATTGAATGCTGTTGAAGTCTTTTATTAGTGAGTGTCGACGAAAGAAATGGATCACTATGTAGCAGGATCGAAGTAGTTTTTATTCTTCATAGTCTTTAGCGTTGACTATGGAGTTTTTAAAGTAGATAAAAAAATTACCTTAGTCGTCTGCTTCACGCCAATCACCGTTCTTCTGACTTCAGTTCTTGTCGTCTCGACTCCATCCATGTGCTAAACACAAAATTCAGTGTTTTTAAAAGGAGTATTAAGCTACCGAAAACAGTGTAGAAATAAAAGTCTTCGGTTCAATGGAGAGAGTTAGGCAGCTTTTTTGTGCATGCGAGCAGGGAGATGTGGATACTGTTCAAGCTTTGTTGGATCAAGGAGGCTGCGACGTTGATTCTGTTGACGATAACGAAAATACCCCGTTGCAGATCGCGTCTGCCAACGGACACGAGAATGTTGTTAGGCTTCTAATTATGCGTGGTGCTGGGCTGGATAAACGCAATGTGTTTGGCTGGACACCGCTTTTGCAGGTGGGTGAAAACACATCTCGTGTCTGACTTTGGCACAGAAGTTGAGTAGTGGTGCACAATGATTATGATATCATTATGATATCATATGATTAGTATGAGTAATAATAATATAAAATGTAATTTATAGTTTATTAATTCATAGATAATAACTTGCCATTGGAAGACTAGGAGTATCACTTTGTTGTTTGTGTGCAAGTTACTTTAATTTCAAATTCTCATAATATTACGATAATAGAATTTTTTTTTAACAATTCCATGTCATAACTGAGTGTACTCAAAGATATACATAAGCAGTACTTCAGTGAGATTTTCTAAAGTTTTAAGCAATATGTAAGTCTTAATTAATGACGATGGACACTTTCTCTCTCCTGAAACTTGCTCAACATATCACCTGCTTCTGCTTTTAACCACATTTATGTGAACTGCATCAGTAGCCAGTAGGTTTTTTTTAAACATGCCAAGCTCTAACCTGGAGACCAGTCATGTATATGTTATTAACACTTTAATGTGTTTCAGACCCTCTCCATTAGTGCATACAAAGGTCGTTGCTATAAAGATTTAAAAAAAAAATACATGAACCATAATCTTCCAGTTCCACATCGTGTCCACCAGTTTAGTACATCATTTGATCTTTTTCAGTGTTTCATACACATGGCTTTTCGAGAGCTGTGAACAAAATTAGTGAGATTCAGATTAATGCTTATTATTTTTTAAGTGTTTATTTGTGGTAGAAGTTGATATTAATTGAAACATACAAAAGATAAAATATGCTAGTATGAGCTATAGTGTTCAATTTTTGAGCAGTCATGTGTGGATCAAAAACAGTTTAGGCATCAGACACTTTCAGTAGCCTGGCACAAGCAAATATTTTACAGCCCCAAAAAAGACATGTGCCCCTTGGTGCATTTTGTTTAAAACAATGCACCATTGCCATTAATGTATGTGCAATAATCCCTGCAATTGATGCATAGTGCAGTCTGAATCATAACACTGGCATGTACTATATACGGTGCTATTTGATCGCACCAGGAAAGCAAAACCCAAAGTTTGAAATACAAGATAAAATTGTTCTGACAATTTTTAATCTAACCAAGTAGTATAATTTATGGTATTACTTAGTATTGGCTTAGGTAATACAAGTCTACTCTGTAGTGTTACAGCTCACTGATATTAGGCACTGTTCGGCATTGTTGATGCACAAACATCTGAATTTCAAATGAGTTCATCTTCAGTTAGATAAATTGTTTAAGTGAAAGTCATTCCTTTCATTATACAAATATGGAAAAGAAATGAGATGTATTACTGCTAGCCTGCACTTACTCTAAAGTTCTGTTTTCATTTTGGTTTGTTTTACTTGTAGGCATCACGTTATGGTCACACAGGTGTCGTTGCCCTTCTGATACAGCATCAATCAGATATACGTGCCAAGAACCGGTATGGAGCTTCAGCACTTACTTTGGCAGCCAGAGGAGGCCATATCCAGACTGTTAAACTTCTCGTTGACTCTGCAATTGATTTAAATGGTGGTAGTGAAGGATGTGAGTTCACCCCTTTGTTAGCTGCTGCTCTGCATGGACATGACGCAGTGCTCCGGTTTCTTTTAGACAGAGGATGTGATGTCAACTTTCAGACACCTTCTAGTGGCTTAACCCCTTTGATGCTGGCAGCTCTTAATGGCCATATGACTACAGCTCAGATTCTCATTGAAAAAGGTGGTGATCCAAATGTGGTGAACACTGGAGAAAAAACTGCTTTGGGAATAGCAACTGTTCGTGGCAAGCGAGAAGTGAGAGGCTATCTGGAGCGCAAGACAACTAACAGACCCAAAATTTGTAAGAATCAGAAGAGATGTTGATTGGTTGTTATTGCTTAAAGGGAAGCTTAACCCTAGACACAACTTGAGATGAATTCATGATATTGTGAGTCTTGCCAACCATAAATTTCAAGCTGCATCGGTACTATTTACATACAATCCACGTTTTAATTTCGGTAAATAACGGCACATGGACGTCGCCATGTTGTGGTACTCTTTCGCGAATGCGTGCAAAATATCGCTGCTGTTGTCTGGTCTGATGACGTCAGTTCCCCAGAAGCATTCTTCAACATGCCACAGTGCAAAGCATTCGGCTGTTTAAACGAACAGTGCAAATCGTTTAATGTAGACGGAAGCCACTTCTAAGGTTAAGCTTTCCTTTAACGTCCCACTGCAAACTAAGTGCAAATCAGGACAGTGTTGCTTAGAGAAGTTAACATGCTGCCACCCTGGGATTATTGTCGCAACACAGGGTTCAGCCAACCAGTCATAGTACTGTTCCCTATAGTGCCAGGGATCTGGCAGGGCAGCTGCTAGATTGACAATTGTTAAGTCTAGGTTTAAGTTTAGGTATGACTCGGCCGGCGTGCGAACTACCAACCTGTCAAAGGGAGGTGGATGGGCGAACAGAGTGCTGGCCTCCAGACCCAAAGGCAGTAGTTTGATAGGGATATAATTTCTTGGCCTTTTTTCTTTTGTCTTTATCTTAGTTATGGAATGCAGAATTGAAGTCAATATCTAGAATATTTACATCAGGAGCCCTATTTTCAAGTTAATCACCCTTGGGAATGGAAAGGTCCCAAATGTTTTGCTAGCCTATGGGCTAGTAACTGTTGAAATTCAATACATGCATCAGCTTACTGAAATTTTTTCTGGCCTAGCTGTTTTTTGTTTTTGCAGTATAAAATTTGGCTACCCAATTGATTTGTGATTTAATCTTGTGGTGTGTGCTATGTTTGTTCCTACTCATATTATTTTTTTTTTGTAAGGTGACAGAATTCATAACTAAATTCCAGTTGAATAAGATACAGTTGAGACAGATAAGCGTTTTTCCCTTTAACATACAATTAAAAAAGTTACTTCACTGACATTTCTGACCATACTTTTCCTGTTTGGTGATTCTTAATTTTTCAGCACCTGATGAAACTAAGCCAGATATCATTGAGGCTGCTAAAAATGGTAAGTGGAACTTTGCACACAAAAAAAGAATGAGAGACAGACAAGACTCTGCAAATAAATGACTTTATTACCCTGAAAACTTGTTTGGATAAAGCTCCTTTTCATTTCAGGGGATATTGCAAGAATACGGGAAATTCTTGATCAAGATCCTAGTCAGAAAGATGCAAGCTCACCTCAGGATGGTGCCACACCCCTTATGTTTGCGGCAATGACAGGGCGCCTGGATATGGCAGAGTTGTTGGTGCAGCATGGCTGTGACATTAACAAACAAGACATCATCAGTGGCTGGACAGCTTTGATGCAGGCAACTTACCATGGGTATTTAGGAAATGTTTTTCTTTGTCTTCACCCGTTGCTTGCCTAGGTTGTCAAGAGCAAGTCATTGACAGCAGCTTACCAGAAGTCATTTTTAACCAGTTCAGTCTCAGTAACATACTATCCGAAACGTTGATAATGCATACAGTATGTGGAAGTTAAATTGTGCAGAAGGCTTGCTAACACTATAATGGGATTCTTGCAAGTTGCTGAAGCACTACAAAAAAGTTGACACACAGCTAAAATAAATGTTTAACTTTGGTTACAAATGTTTTCAGCATCACAACATATTCTTTAGTGTGTTGGTTTCATCAAACCAGTTTAAGCAGTGCTATAGTATATGCTGATGAGTGAAGTATTCCCTGATGAAATAAAGGTATGTGGATTTCTGGTGCTTTCAGCAAAAAGCAGGTAGCTGTGTTCTTGCTCAATGCTGGTGCTGATGTGTCAATTCCAGCCAAAAATGGATGTACTGCCTTTGACATGGCCACTCTAATTGGTAAACAAAAATTATATTTCTGTCATTTTAAGTCGCACTTCTTCTACTGGATGTTTTTAAACCAAGTTGTCATATAACTTTGTTGAAAATTGTGGATGCATCTTGATCATTCTTGCTTCTGAATTCCAGATGTACATTGCCATTGTGCATTGCAATAATAATTTATTTTTTAATTTTATTTTGTAAAGTGCCAAACCAAACTACTAAGTTTGCTTGCAGCGCTTGCATGCATTCGCACCATGTGATGGACAGTAAATCATATATATATATATAAGGCACACATAGATCACACCAGCCTCCCCACACACACACAAGCTCACCAAAAGAAGCATGCACAAGCAGTGATGATATAAATTTTTCTATTGTTAGGCATTTTAACCAGTTTTTTGGTTGTTGTTTTTCAAACAGAGTTACATATTAATAATAAGTATATTCAGTACAAGACAACTTCAGTTCCCACCCTTGGATAAAAAAAAGTGTGCAGCTGTTGATAGGTTTGTCTGTATGAACATGCAGTGTGTGAGAGAGTATGTGTGCATGCATATTTGTATGTTTGTGTGAGAGAGGAGGTAGTGAATAAGTGAGTGATAGAAAATAAGAACCTGCAAATTTGTATATGTCTGTAAATAATTATACAATATATGTGCAGATGATGTTGACACAGAGCTGCTTCGTATGCTTGCATCCAAGGCCCTGCATGTCAACAAGACAGAGAAAAGCAAAAAGGGCTGGAATAAACACAGCAACGGATCTGTCTCCTCTCTTGCTTTGCACACAGATTACAGGTTAATATTTAGTATTTTCATGTGGCTGCTTTATTTTTATAACATCATCAGTCCTGCATAAAGGATTGGATGTTTGTCTTACTTAATAGGACAGTGGATGATAGTGTTCCAGAATTTGAATCACATGCTGGTTTCGTAATGCGGTCTTATGGTCTGTCAGTAGTAGTAAAGTCTTCGCATAGAATCCTGAAATAGTTTGGTGGATATGCAATTCTGTCATACTTGTGAGGTCCTTCACTAGACTGCCTTGCTATAGTTAGGATCAGACAATATATTACAATCATAGAACTGCAGTGCAGTGAGCATGCTTGGATGCTGAGCTGTAATTGTCCGTAGTTCTAGAGGACAGCCTAGTCTGTGAGAATTGTCGTCATAAATCCTTTTGTGAATCATGATGAACTAGCAAGTCTGTTAGCGTATTGCATTAGTAAAAAAAAATGCTCTACGTTGTCAACCTGTATCATAATATGGTGCAATCCATCCTCCATTTAACTGTAGGCATGCAGTTAATTTTTATGTGTTGTTTCAGCAATGAGGAGCAACCTAAAAGTGGATTGAAGGTATGTTCCTGTCTAGGCATTTTTTTTCCCCTTATCATTGTGAAAATTTTGTGTAAACTTTTCTGCAAAAACCTGGAGGATCACAGGTTAACAACTCTGCATCAGGCATCCAGACCAGTGTGTATGGTTATGCATTGTTCTACCATTTGATTTGTTGTAGATTTTAGCCACCTTCCACCCCTGCTATCTCCACCCCTCCCCCGAAAAAATTTGACACTACTGGAAGTAGGATGTTTGGAGAGGTTTTTGTGAGCTGATTTTGTGTGAGGGTAAATGTACAAGAAAAAAATGTGCTAAGCATGTGTATGTATTTGTATCATGGGTATGCATTTGTAATAAGGAGTAACATTTTATTTTCTGTTGGTTTGTTTTGTTTTGTTTTTATAATTGCCACATTTCGTCTTGTTAATTTAGCAAAATCTTTCCATTTTTTTATTTGCAGGCTTGGTGGAATCGTATGTCAAATAGGTTTAGGAACCTAAAGCTGGGTCGGACATTCACCATGTCCAATCGTCTCGGGCCCATGCCTCTTCCTTCAGCCACCTCAGTCCAAGACCTCACATTAAAAGGACCAGGGCCATCCCAGGTGTGCAGACTGAGTTGTTTTAAAAGTAAATTTCGTTTTATTAGCGTAATATAAACCACTTTTTGAATGCTGAAGATTACAAGATTAAAAAGAGCAGGGCCATTCCATTTGTGCAGACTGAGATGTTTTAAAAGTAAATTTCATCACTAGTGTAGTGTAAACCACCTCTGAAGTCTAAAACTAGAAGATCACAAGATGAAATAATGCTATTGTAGTCAGCCTGGTTTTTTTTTAAAAAATAAGCTGGGGTGCTCCTGCTTTCTGATGAGAAATTGATGTTCTTGCACTCACATCTTCTGTGTGTGTGTGTGAGAGAGAGAAAGAACTTTGAACTTTATTGAGTCCACCTTTAGGTCACGTCAAGGGGCAGTAACAAATACAAAGACTAATTGTCTGGTCGGTAGCCGACACATACAACGTTGATAGATAAATTATTATATAGCAGGCTACGTGAACAAACTTCCAGACACATACAACATTGATAGATAAATTATTGTACAGCAGACTACATTAACAAACTTCCAGACAAGCTTCCATTTACACACAGGAGCTGTTTTAAAAAGCGTGCCTATCGAGCACACATGAAAATATGTCCAAGGTATGTTTATATACATGTATAAACAAAACCCGCTAATGGTACTCCAGTTCTTGAAAGTTTAAGGAAAATGGTAACAATCAGTTACTTCCATAAGATATTGACGATTACAAGCTATCTATTCATTTGATGTAGGTCTTTCGAACTGTAAAGGCTTTGTACAGAAGTGTGTATGAGAGATAGAGAGGCTGATGATACTGCTACTTTCTAATTAAATGTTGCTGTTGTAGTGACTTTAATGGGGATTGGGGGGGGGGGGGCGGGAGGGATACAGAAAGTGAAACTTCTGGATGTTGTACTTGCAGTCGCCACCTGTGAAGCACAAAGCTTTGGTAGAGGCTCAGCAGACTTCTGTGTCTATGACCAGCTATGAGACCATGCTTGTGGAAACCAAAAAAAGTGCCTCATTATTCACACTGGTCAGTGCCTGCTGCCTTGTTAACCTCTAGCTCACGTACAGCTAAGAAACTCTGTTGACCTCTAGTTCACGTACAGCTAAGAAACTCTGTTGACCTCTACCTCACGTACAGCTAAGAAACTCTGTTGACCTCTAGTTCACGTACAGCTAAGAAACTGTTGACCTCTACCTCACGTACAGCTAAGAAACTCTGTTGACCTCTACCTCACGTACAGCTAAGAAACTCTGTTGACCTCTAGTTCACGTACAGCTAAGAAACTCTGTTGACCTCTAGTTCACGTACAGCTAAGAAACTGTTGACCTCTAGCTCACGTACAACTAAGAAACTGTTGACCTCTAGCTCACATACAGCTAAGAAACTCTGACATTGACAACCATCTTGCTGTTCTTGTGAATTGCATGTTTATAGGATTGCAGCTTTCTTGCAAAGTTTATTGACAAAATCAGCAGTAGGCACACATCATCTTTTAATCAACCACTGTATATCTTAATCCCTTTGAGTAGATATTTGATATCTGGGGGGAAGAAATCTCAGATTTTGCGGAAGAAATATGACTTGAACCTTGTGCTCGTTTTCTGATCTTGAAATATCTCTGCTGCTTATCACCATTGCATTCCTGTTCATGGGATTTTGTTAAATTTTCAGGATATTAATCCTCCAAATTCAGCACGAACAAGTGATATGTTAAAGCCAGTGAAACCTCCATTCCTACCGCCACCTTCATTTGCTATGGATGGTCCTGCTTTCTCAAGGCGAAGCGGCAGCATCTGGCGAACTCACAAATCATTGGTTGACGATAGAACAATTGTAAGCAACAACTATTTTCCCATTTGTGTGAATTGAACATGTCACCTTATTTGCTGTTTTGGCAGACCTATTGTTATCCTCCACCTTTATGCGTAAATCATGACTCGGCACTATGGCATATGTTACCAAACACATGCGTTTTGAACATTACAAATTTCTGTAATACTAGAAAATATTCAACAAGTGACTGGTGCTCATTCCGATCCACAGATGAATGTCTTTTCTATTTTGTTTGTCTTGTGTGTTGGGTCCTGGTGAGGTGGCAGTGCTACAAAATGTGAACTTTGTCTGTAGTTAGCTTGGCTCAGTTCCTCTTTTATCAGCAACATTTTTTGAGCAAATTTATTGGGGAAGAACTAACACCAACATCATCAGTATGGTTTTGCTTCATATTTTATTGTTTTTATGTGAGCAGCAATAAAATTGTTCTACTTGTTGATCTTCATTTTGTAACTGTTGTTTTTGACAGTCTGACCGTCCCCTTGTACATCCAATGAAGTTTTCATCTCCAGCCAGTTCAGGTATCAAAAGTATACCAGATCCCAAAAGTCAACAGTCTGCTATTTCCACCTGGATTAACTCCATGCCTGCAGAACCTCCTTCTGATATTAACACCTTCTCTCCTGCTGCTTGGACTAACCCTGCTGCTATCACTCCTTTGGTTAACCCTTCACTTCCTGTTGCCTGGGGAAATCAGTCGACAGCACCATCATGGGCAAACAGTCATTCCATTAATGTCTCACTGCCATCGGATGTCGCCCACAGTGGTGACACAAAAAGCTCCATCTCATCCTGTGTCAACAACGACATACCCAGTTCCATACACACACCACTGTCAGTCAACCATCATGTATTTGCTTCAGAAACTGTGCTAGCTGAGCATGAACCTGAAGAGAAAAAAGGTTTGGGATTACTTGTGTTTTGTGGTTTTCATTTCCTGCTATAGAATCAGCATAATCTGTACCTTTGCAGTTTTTTTAAAAAAGATTTTGTATGTGTGTAAACCTATATGTTTGAATGTGAAAATACCTCTCCACAATGGCAACCATGTCTAAAGGTTTCCGGTTATTAAATATTGGCCGGGGGGGGGGGGGGGTCAGGTCAGTCAAAGGCATGACCTTTAGTCAGAATCTAGGCTAAAACATTGGGGGAGCCTGCACCTGTGTGTGTGAGGTCAATCAAATGTGTGACCTTTAGTCAGAATCTAGAGTAAAACATTGGTGTGTGTATGAGAGAGAGAGAAGTGGAAGGAGGGGGGTTAGTCAAAAAGATGACCTCTAGTCAGAATCTAAACTAAAACATTGGTGTTTTGTGAGTATGAGTTCAGTCAAATGCATGACCTCTAGTCAGTAGATAGACTAACAGTTTGTGTGACCTCTAGTTAGAAGCTATACCAAGGACTAGCTGTGGCTTATTAAGTGCTGTTACTATGACCTTTTCTGAAAAAAATGAATTTTGACAGTGTTTGGGAAAAAAGTTTAAAATTAATTGTATGAGGTAGAACAATAGTTTTAAAATCCATGAAAAAAGGAATATAATACAAATATTCTTCCTTGTCTTGGGGCCTCTGACAGACATTGTCCACAGTTCTACTGTCACATATTTCAACTAAGGCAGCTATGTTGTTTACCTTCTCCTCGTCTTCTCTCTCAATGTTACTCAAAACAGGGAAATACAGATTTTTGTTTTGTTTGAAGTCTGCTAGCTGTCACTCTGATAACTGCATTGAGTTCAGTACAAGACCACTGGAGTGTTTGGGACTTTGGGTGGGTAGTTACCCAAGCACCATGGGTCCCCCTGTTGCAGTAGTTTTAATTTAGATTGTGGGTGGTTAATGGGCAGGCTCAGGACTGAAGTCTAAAGAATGCAGACTGAAGACTGCAGACCTTGTAAAATTTCTACCTTTTGATTATAATACAAATTAAAATTGTAAACACTAAAACAAGGAGGGAAACTGCTGAGTGACAAAACTTTATTGGTTTATCCAGAAAGAGGCAAAAATCTAAAGTATCAATAAAGGTGGAATCGAGGAAAAAAAAAACCAAACACGTTAAGAGAGATGCCAAGGACCATCTGTAATTCCAGTAGAGTTACCATATGGTTGAGCCATACTAAAGACTAGACCTGCTGCAAGTAAGGCTTTCGGTTCAAGTGTTCTGGATTGAGTAAAGTGCTATTTCGAAATGTCAGTTTTCCAAATACTCGCATGGTCACTTGAGATTCAGATCATGTACTAGCTCATGGTGAGCATAGAAATCTTGTGATACATGTAATAACAATTTTTATGAGAACAAGACACCAGAAGTAAACATATCTGTCATTTGCTAGTAGTGGGGTGGTGGGGGCTGGGCATTTTATACACATTCCATGACTTAACCATGGACATTGAGAATGACAACCGTGGCATACGGGAAACAGGTGAAAATCCAAAGCTGCAGATGAGATCACGCAGTGCACAATCTTAGCTTGCATCTTGATAAATACAAGAACGTGGGAAACAAGAATCTAAGGCTATGACCAGCAGGATAGGGCACAGCACAAAATACCCATGTCAAGTCACCCAGCTGATGTAACTCTTAACTGCATGAAATGCAACTCGATGACACTACTTCTGTAACTAACATAACAAATTCCTTTACTTAGAGATGATTGCTGTTGTAGCATGTAAAGAGAAAGTTCTTTACTTTCATAACATGATTTTTATGTTGTGTGTATTTGTTTTGTTCATTTTTGTTTACTCCTGATGAAAGGGTAACACCTAGAAACATCAACTTCACCAGTGTTTGTAATACTTAGAGAAAAGAAATGGGTGACTGCAGGTTGGGGTAATAAAGGTAACAACAAAGAGAACTTGGCCAGGCAAGACTTAGACAGGAAGTGGACAAACAGAAAAGAGGTGTGGAGGTTGTGACAAAGGGAAACTCTCTCCCCTTCCCCCTCTCCTGTTTCCCTTTGTCACAACCTCCACACCTCTTTTCCTTACCCCCTCCCCCCACCTCCCCCTTTCACAAGCCCCGATAGGACACACCTTTCTATTGGTTGCAGCCCCCCTCCCCCCGACTGCATGTTTAGCACTCTTTTTTTTCCATGCACTTCTTCCCCTTACTTTCCTCCTGTCCATTGACCATGCATGACCAGCGTCTCTGTCAGCTAAATGATTTTTAAAGTTTGTTGTTGTTGTTACCTCTTTGTCCCATCCTGAACAAGGGGCCATGCCCCGAAACATCCACTTCCTAAGTCTCACTTGGCCAAGTTGTTACCTGTAATACTTAGATCAATGACTGTTTGCACCAAATATATCATAGGCTTTATTTTTTTAATTCCTAGTTTCATTGTTTTTATTCAAGTGACAAAGATTTGTGAAATCACATGGAAGAAGTCTAATCTATCCCATAGTGTCTCTAAAGGTATAAGAACAAGCATGCATATGTGTGTGTGTGCGTGAAAAACCTGCATACCATCTCCACACCCCCCCCCCCCTCCACTGCCGTCTCTTGTTTCTGTGTCTCTAGTTTTTGCTTGTGAAGTATTCTTCATTTCCTTTGATTTGGATGAAACCGTTGCAGGGGATTTTGTTCACGGATCAATATTCATGCCCAGCCCTCACATTCCAAGTGCTCGATCAGGTGCTACACTGAGTTCCCAGACTCCATCTCTGCTTTTCATGCCGAGGTGAGAGACGAGTAGAGAGATTCCAGGCAATCTTTTTTTTTAATTTGTCCTTACTGTTGCTAATGAATGAGTTTAAAGAAAAAAAAAGCAAGACCAAACAGAACATTTTCTTTACCTCATGAAAATTGTTTGGGTATGCAAAGCCCAATGATATGATTACTTTTTTTAAGATTATCACTGCAGTGATTATTATTATTCTAGTGGCTTAACACAGTGAGACATTGGTAGTTGAGAGATTGGCTGTGTTTGACCAGTAAGCCATTCAAAGTATGGTTGAACTCATTTTGCAAATTAAACCAGAATTAGTACAATTATGGAAAGAACAGAAAGGATTGATCCACAGACTTGCATCATGGGATCACATAAGGCCAACGAGTGTAAAGGAGCTGCTCCAGTCAGCATTTGTGATTGGCTGGAATGCTTGTGAAGCATTGTCTTCCTTGAAAATATTGCTGTGTGATTCAATCTTGACCAACACAGATCGAGCAAACAAGGAAGGTTGAGAAAAAGATATGAGAGAATTTGCAGCTAATCTTAAGGGTTTTAATCAGACTAATGTGTGCTGTGCTTTGCCATATTTGGTCACTGTATAGAAACCCAGGTTTGACAAAATAGGATGCATTTTCTTAGTTCTGGTTAAAAAAAGGCCATAATGAAGCCTCATCTAACGTGACCTTAATGAAAGCAGTGATATCAAATGCATGGCTTATGAAAGTGGCAAGTGCAGATTTGCTCATGGGTTGCTAAGCTGTCTGTGCTGGTGATGACAGATGGTTTGGGGGGAGGGCGTTGGGGGATAGAGAGAAGGAGATACTACGTATCTGGCTGTGCTGCAGAACCAACAACAGTAATGAGGATGATGATGACATTGGAGTTTTTGAACTTTTTATTTTAGGAAATCTGCGACAGCTTCATCTGTGTTTCGCACCATGTCCAACACCACATCTCCAAACAGCTCCACCAGCGGAAGCTCATCCATTACACCTCAGCGATCTTCACGTGGCATGAGTTCATCCTCAAAAGGGAGCACAACTTCAACCCTTACTCCCTCGCCATCACCCACTCCAGGCAAGGTCAGTGCTGTAGTCTTGATAGTTGATAGTTCTGTGTTTGTTGTTCGTAACTCATGTGCATGAGCCTCTTTCTTAAGTCATTCCTTAGCAGCATTTGTGAAGGGATAGGAAAGCATAGGAAGCATTGTACATGTACATTTGAGCAGGTTAAACACCAGCATACAGATGAAGCAGAATGTAAAGAGAGTTTGGT
This sequence comes from Lanistes nyassanus, assembly GCA_004794575.1. Taxonomy (NCBI): domain Eukaryota; kingdom Metazoa; phylum Mollusca; class Gastropoda; order Architaenioglossa; family Ampullariidae; genus Lanistes; species Lanistes nyassanus. The sequence goes on from SMGT01008603.1 coordinate 123,212, forward strand.
ACTCAGCAATTGAGATATTATCAGCTTGACATTCTCATTGAAACATTTTGTTAACACATTTCATAAGTCTGTGTGCACTGCATTGGGATACTTGTGAACATCATTTTCTTGTTGACAGAGTGGGGAGGATACCATACAACCATTAGACTGCCTGCGAGAGAAGGATTCAGGAGATGGTAGGCATGGGTGCTCATGTTCTGAATTGCTCTTTATTGCATCTAGCAGCAAACTTCAGTTTTCTTGACATGTTCGCTAAATGAAAAAGCTTAAAACTATGGTATGTCCTTAACGGATGTTTAATGTTTAAATTATTTTTATCATGTGGTTGAATGATGATTAATCAAAAAAGGTGTGAAAACTAAAGATCTATATTTTCGTTAAGATTTTTCATGTTTTCCTCTTCCCATGATAGTTTTAATGTGGTCGAATTTATAAGCTATTTAGTACTCTGTTATCAGAGTGTTGCTTTGAAAATACATAGTGATTGCATTTAGGAAAGGTGTTTCTTTTTCCCCATTTCAGATGAACTGTCACATATCTTAAAGAAACTTTCACTGGAGAAATACAGCCCAATCTTTGAGGAGCAAGAGGTAGAATGAAGCTGCATTCTTCACATAATCTTCAGGCCATTCAGTATAAATCAAACATATAAAGATATGGTTTCTCCATCTTTATCTTTTAGTTTTACTGGCATTGAATACTTCACATTCCCATTATCATGTGTGCTTCCTATTATCCCTGGGTTGTTCAGTATGAATCAAACATATTTTGAAAATTTGTCTTTTTATGTCTTGGTGTCACTTTACTGAGATTGCGTGCTGCAAAATATCTTTAGGTCTTTCAGTATAAATCAAGCATATACGAAGGTGTCTTCTTCTTTGTCAGTCTCATCATCTTTTATCAGTCTTCTTTTCATCTTTCATATATATATATATCCCTCATTCCTTAAAAGATGCATTTGTCATTGGTAAATCATTTCTAAGCATCAGTGAACTTTCCTTTGTGTAAGCTGGCTTACGTAGGGATGCTGTATTATTTCTATATCAGATTGTGATGTGCTAAGTTAGTATGTGGTGGCATCACAGGTGGACATGGAGGCATTTCTTACACTCACTGATGACGATCTGAAAGAACTGGGAATTGCAAATGTTGACTCTCGAAGGCAGATCCTCAAAGCCATTAGAGAGCTGAACTCAGGAAAAGTAAGTTGCATTTCGTTCAGTATTTTACGCATCATCAGAGCCTTCAGAAAACTAAAGACATATAAGCTACAGTGCATGCATATCAGTACATGTCTATCAGATAGTTTGGAAAAGAAGACTGCATGCTGGGCATTCCTGCTGGTGGAATGTATTTACTTAGTATGCATGCATGTGTGTAGACTGAACGCAACAAAGTAATCTTTTATTTAGAATTCTTTTAAAGTCTGTTACAGATGAACAATAGCATCACCACCAGAGTTAACGCATTCTATCATTTATATTGTCCTCCCCTATTTTTGGTACCCTTTTCTTTAAAGAAAAATCATTTAAGGTCATAAGGTTGTAAGACAGCTGTAAGCATCCCATTTATAAAAAAAAAAAGGTCTGGAGTCTGCATGAAACATTGGAATACCTATTTATATTCTCTGTGTCAGCATTGGTTCCTTATTTACACAGGGTCGAGAAAGGCAGCAATTTGTTGATACCATGACATCATTCAACTCCACACTGAAGGCACGTGCTTCCACTGATATGGGTTTGTAGTCTCTCTCATTGTTTTCACCTTTCTGATCAAGTGAAATTGTTAAGTTCATTGATGGTTTCAATGCATTAGTGATATGTATATTACAACTTCATATGACTGCCTTCAGTATAGCATGGATACATGGGCAGAGGGAGTTCCACACTAGCCTGTATTAGATTGAAAAATAAAAAATAGTAACCAACTGAAAGCTGCTGCTAAAAAAAAAAATATTTATGTGCAAGAGCATTAGTACCTGAAGTTTTATAATGATTGTGAATATGGATCCATACCTGGGAATGTCTTGTGTTTGGGTGGCAGTAAATATGAATTGAAACTTGGAAATGTCTTTTGTGATTATCATTCAGGAACTGATGGTGAAAATCTCCTGAGCTGGAACATACACGATGACAGTGACCCTCATGTTCCTGGTGCCAAATCAAGATCTTCATGATATGCAACACAATGACAAAAATGTGTTCACTGCTGATAGCAGTTGTCAGCTTCAGGGCTGCATTTCCTCACAATCAGTTTACAGCGAAACAGTTTTGGTACTGAAAGTTTAACATGATTTAGGCGTCCCAAATATTGAAGTAGCAAGCACTGCACTAAATATTCACAGAAACTCTTGTGAACCCTAAAGAACTGGGGCAAATGAGCCTGATTAAAAAAGAAAAAAAGTTAATCAGTGGCTTAATTTTCACAACAGTGAAAAAAGTGTTAATGTCGGGAGATTTATTTAGAATCAAATTTTGGATCATGGTAAATAGATCATGCTTACTATTTAAATGAGGGAAATGTTTGAATATGCACAGCTGGGATTGGAATTTGAAGGGTTAAAAATCCTCCCCAACCCCCATTCAGAATGATTGTTATCCAGCATCAGCAGCTAAATTTCTATGTTCAGAGTTTCGGCACTGATTGACCCTTTCAATGGCTACCCCTAGAACTGTTCACTTTAAATTTGCGCTACAGGCAAATATTTATAACTCCAAGACCACTAGGCTTTTTTTTTAAACTCTAATATTTGAGGACAAAGCCGTGCAAGGTCACCTAAGCTTTTTTGTATGGGCCTTAAGGCAAGGTTTCCCTCTTGGATATGTGATAAATGTGTAGCCCATTTTGCCAAGATAAAGTTTCTAGTCATTTGTATAAAGATTTGTGTGATTACAATCAGTTCATTAACTGTTGGCCTCTTGTTAAAACTGTCTTTGGTTTGACAGAAATAAAACCCACATTTGTCTATGCCACTTGATGTGTCCATTTCTGCCTTTGTTTTGAGGTAGCTTCCCAAAAAAAATGTGAAAAGGCTTGATCAAGGACCTGTTCTAGAATGAAAGAATTGCGTAAATATGTTGCATAGTCCATTGTGTGTGATCTGTAAAATGGAGGACTGCGTACATCTCTATATAATTCTTTAACAGTCTCGGCATTTGGTGTGTAAGAAAGATATGTGAATTTAGACTCATATAGATTTCTGAAAAACTTTTATTGTGATGTTACATTATATATTGATTCCGTCCAAGTAACCCACATGAAGAGCATAGCAATATCAAAGTTAATTTCATAAAAAAATTGTTGATAAATGAAATGCTTGGAATGTATCTACATCTTAGGCATGAAGCTACTTTTATTTGTTGTCATCTACTTCTAGTCTGTTTTTAAACTATGCATCAGCTTATTATATTTCTCGTGGTAAACTTCAAATGCTTAATTGACCCTTTACCATTACTTGCAGAATGTGGGATGGGTTCTGGCTATTCCAGGGGCTGCCAACAGACTACATCAGGGGCTGTGTGCACAACACTGGGCAAGTGCCCTACTTTCATGCCAAATGAGGCATTTCAATGACTGCTTGGCCTTTTCATCAAGCAAGGGCTCCAGCCCAGTGGCCTGCACTTGCCCTTGATGTAATGTTACATGCAAGATGTTAATAAACTAGTTCTAAGAGTTTAGCAGTTATCTGGTGGAATACTTGTCTAGCTTTGATTTCATTAAGATGCAACTGTCTTCAACAAGCAGGCAAATTCCCCATTTTATAAATAAGTTCACTTTCCGTCCAAAAAAGTATACATTTCAGCAAGATTATTGTGGTGCTAATTTGGTGTGCTTTTACTGGCATGTTTTGTTTACAAGTCCAGCATGCAGTGTTTTATGATTTTGAGATATCCGTCCAAACATTAAAAAAAACGAAAACTTCTGGGGAAGATTTGCAAAATAACCTTCATTGTAAATTATCACTTTTGTGATAGATATGCAAAGACACAGTTAAAACATTGTAAAATATAACGTGACTGTGCCTGAAGTATGCTAAGGAAAAATTCAGGGTTTTTTCATTGTGTGCCACCGTAGTGTAAAAGTTATTGTATAACTGTCATGGTGACAAATTCAGTGTTCTCTCTAAATTTGTTTTCAGCATATAAAATAAGTACTTGTGCTGTAAACATTTCACGGACATTGGGTAGGCATCATACACAGTGCCAGACCCTCTGAAGTTGTGCCAGTGAGGAAAAACCATTGTACAAGTTTAAGATTTGTATTTGTTTGTTTTCTTTATGTTCACACTGAAATGATCTTTGACATCAAATCCATGTCAATAACTCATTTCCTCATATTTTTCAAGTGGTAGAGTTCACCTGAGATGTCACTATTTTCACCTCCTGTACATCAGCTGCTTTTGTCAGCATCATGCTACATTGCATCAGGTGTAGGATCGTTGGAATTTTTGTCCGTGCTGAATCCTCCAAATTATCTTATGATGCTGCGGCATTAAGGCACTAGCTATGTATAGTGTAAGGTAAATTTTCCCCAGTTTATCTTTCATGACCATGATGTATGCAGGATGTGCTCTCCCATTAGTTGTTCACATGGAAGTAAATGGGATGTGTAGTTGTAAACTAGTAATGCTGGGTGGATCTAATGTGTGTTCTGTCTCAGCTGACAATACTCTTGAAGTTTTTAGTTTTGTCTGTGAAATTGCCATGGGCAAGAAATCTACAAGGATTGACATATTTTCCTTCAAATAAAGCACTTTTACATAAAGGTTTGGTGTGCGACTTGTGCCACAACATTTATTATAAGTATAATTATGTTATTAAATGTAAAAAGATTGTGATGAATTTCCAATTCATGTGTACAAGATGAATGAATGCAAGATAAGAAGCAATTATGAAATTACGTCAACACGTGGTTGGTATTTTACATTTAATGATTTATTATCTCTCCAGTGAGAGAGGGGCAAAATTGCTAAAAATCAGACATAAATCTGGATTTTTTTTGGAGGGTGGGGGGGGGGGGGGGGGGG